>JAOSBN010165460.1:0-46024 GCA_027563595.1 Erythroxylum suave | reverse complement strand
GCCTCTCTGGTCGCGGGAAACGCGTAGCCGATGCGTACTGATGTATCCAGATAGACGCTGAAAGGACCGAGCAGCGACTTGCGGCTCCTCACAGCTGCAGGTGGCGTGACCAAGCATACTTAAGCACGCGGATAGGCGCGTCAGAAGCAGCTAATGGAAGTGCCATCCTGGACTGGTCAATCAGGCGGCCGAGTTCTGTAATGCCGTTTGTGCTTGTCCAATCCCAGCTACTGCGGTGGTTGGCCTAACGCTGCCACTGCAACCTTCACTATCGAAGATAAGGTCGCCTTTGTCGAATTCAGCTCTACAATGCGCCAGCAAGATTGCGAATGTCTAGAAGTCTGGTGTGCCGTAGCACCGTCAAACAGATTTATCTCGGACTAAGCTATGTCTGTATGTGCTCAACTCAACACCACGCTATGCTTTATGCTGAAATGCGCTTGATCAAGGAAGTGGAAAATAGACTCGCTCTCATCCCAGTCGTAATGAAAAATCTTGGCCCATAGTCTTCGTTAGAACGATCAACCACCTCCTATGACCTGTCCACCGTTCAGTGTGATGTCGAGTCGCTCAAAGTTTGCAGTGATCTTCGCGTTGTTTGCATCAACCACATCAACGGTCGAGTTGCCACTTTGGAGCGCTCCCGCTCGGAAATACTGCTGGATCTTCTGCTGTGCTAAGACCGCCGCACTAGGGGCACGGGTGTCAGTCAGTACGTATAGTACTACAAGTTGTGCAAACTCGACCTGACTGGTTGTGACGTTTGCGGTGGCAGTCGGCGAGGCTGGAGATGAGGTCATAGAGGCCGTGGCAATCGGATTTCCCGTATCGATTGTGCTTGTGGGTGAAGGTGAGGAAGAAGTCTGATGCCCATCGTTGGGCGATCTGCGAGTCATCGTCACAATTGATGGGCTGTGCGAGATCTGCTCAACCGTTCGCGAGGGGACTGGCAGATTCGGAATGGATTGTTCACCCTGCCCAAGATCAGGAACAATGAAAAGCCTTTTTCCTCTCTGCTTTTTGCTCAGGTCGAACTGAACCAAAGAGTTCTCACTGGCGCAGGAGAGATTCTGGCTAGCAAAGATCGACAAAAGTACAGATCCATTCACCGGTATGTTCATTTGTTTCTGTGATTGCTGCATTAGCGAGACAATCGAGCTTCCCACTGTAGCATTGTCCCAAGTGTGCGATCCATCCATAATGTTTGCCGTGACACAGTTGGGGTCAGCTGAGAGTGAGCAGTCACTTCCGGTGAATCCATCGACACATACACATGAGCATGTGTCATTGTCGACGATACTGGCGCCGCCATTCTGGCATGGATGTGACGATGAGCAATCCCTCAGATTTGTTGATGAGGATTTGTTCTGATGTGGAACAGCCACCAAAAAGATTGGTATAAGAACCGCTGCAGCGATGAGTAAGATGATCACAATGAGGACAATCACAAAGGCAGTCACCGAGAGTCCACAACATCTTCTTCGTTCTCTCTTGGATCCTGATGCTTGCCTCTCCGAAATCATGACTTGGCTTTTGTCGCTCGGCCACATGGTGGTTGGTCTTGGGGCCTTCGAAGGAGTGCTGCCGGTGGGATCTGGAAATGCTTCAAGCATATCAGTGTACGTTGATTCTCGTCTCTTCGCGGGACCATGATCGAAATTACCGAACATTTCCAGTATGCCAAGCCTGCTTGCAGTCTTCCCTCGATCTAGATTCGCTGCCAATCGTGTAGCTCTTCGGATTAGATCGGGGAGCGAAGTGATACTTCCTCTCGCATCCAAATCCTCTACAGCCTTCATGTTCAGCTTAGGTGGCCTCATCTCTTCTGGTATTCTCTTACTCATACCATGAGGGTCGATGCCGAGGCCCAGCAACCGATTGTTGGAAGACGCAGATCTCTCTGAATGCAATGTTGGTCCGGAGAAGGATGACGATCGTTCAACATCTAGTGTCACGGGTGTTTGAAGATCTTCCAGCGGTATCGAATCCTTAGCTACCTTGTTGAGAGTATTGTATGACCTTGATCTTACCTGGTGAGTGGTTTGAAAGTCTTGACTATAGGTGGAAGTTGGTGATTCTGGTAGTAGGCGAATGTTGTTTGATTGTGAGGGGGTAATGGCAGTAGCATCATTTAATATCTCACTGTCTGCTGTCGTCCGTCTCTGCGGAGTGCGAGGATCGACGTACTGCTTCTTGGTCTGTGTGCTGTCAGATCGTTTCACATCAGTCAAGGCAGGTTTTGCCTTGTGGCCAATGCTGGCCTGTCGGACCACTGCGGGACGATCCAGTGACGATTGAGATCCAGTATCAGAGTGCTCGTTGTCAAACGGAGTGGGGTTAACTTTCTTGTTTATTCGCAATGGCCTGACAGCTGCGTGTGGCTCGAAGAACGAATACGAGGTTCTCTCTGGTTCTCCAGGGTACTGAGGGTCAGGGAGCGATGAGCTTTCATTCTGCGCATGAGCTGTTGACCTCTGATAATCTGCTAGGGAATTTTGGCGATCTTGTCGATGGAGGGGTGCGCGGAGAGGCGACGAGAAATATCTTGGTCCTGTAGCATTGGACTCAAGTCGGTGCGAACTGGATCTGATATTGCTGGCATACTGCGATCGGAGAATGGCGACTGGCGGTGGATTATGATATTGCGGTCGTGATATTCGATCTGGATTCGAGGGCCTGGGTTTCTCCATCACGTCTCATACCAGAGGAAAAGGTCCCCGAGATGCTCGCAAGTGATGATCTGGTGTCGTTCGATCAATTTGGTCATAAATTTAAGGTCAGGTGCGAATCGCTATGGAGGACGTCGAGCATGTTAGACACGTTGTTCGGAGTGTAGTCCTGGCAGCCTGATCGCAGGATGAACGCCACCTTCGAACACTGTAGATGAATCGAGCCGACTTTATCAACTTTTGAGGCTCCAAATTCTTCTCGAAGCTTGCGATACTATGCGAAACTTTTGAGTTGGGTGTTCCTACCACAATGCAATTCTCGGCAATCGCTTCCAAACAGTCCAGACTGCGACCCGCGCGTAGACTGTTCTACTCAGACTTGAATGTGATCCAAAAAGGCTATGCGACAGCCACAAAGTACAAAATGTGCGCGGAGGTGCAAGAACGAGAGGCAGGACAATCCGAGTGGACAACGCAACTTAGGGATTGACAGGTGGGTAAACGAGTGGCAGCACAGCAAATGAGTGCGTAGAGACAGATCTGAGGCAGTATGGAAGCAGCAAACAGCGACGGATGAAGTAAAGAGACGTGTATACGTATGAGTATTGGAGGATGGAAGGAACTGCCACCGACATGGCGGGGGGGCAGGCTAGACACACGGCGATATGATACGACACGAGACTGCGCCTGCTCCGTGGCAGGGGAGAAACTCACGGTGTGACAAGGAGCGGAAGGTAGGGCCACATGGACCACGGCTATCGACTGCGGTGGGAGTAAGAGGAAGAGTAAGAGCACGAAGTGGCTTTGAAGCAAATGACTACCCCCAAGCGTGCGCCGGCCATGCTGTTCCTGTCTCGGGTGGGTGAAGTTTCAGGACGAGACTAATGGCTTGTGGCTTCTGATTAGTCGTAGTGCAGGTAACACGACGGCGGGCACTAGCATTCTGCAGCCAATTGCTGCTGCCGCACGGACTGCTGCAACCGAGAAATTCGTGCTCGAGTTGTCGATGCTGCACCTGAAACAGGCCTCATCTTTCGAGAACCCTGGTTTCTGCTGTGCGGACAAGGCTCGTTGGTTGTGCTGAATGTGACAGCCGTGCAACTCTAGTCCTTGCCGAGGCCTCATTCGCCACGCGTCAATCAATTGACGCTCGACTGATTTGCATGAGAAGCGAAAGGCCAGAGAATGTGCTATCATGAGGCTGGCTTGAAGTGGAGGATAGATGGTTAGTAAGGGAGAGCTGAAGATTTGAATTTGCAGCATCCACCTGGCAGAAGCCACTACATCACGTGAGCGGGATCCACGCCACATACCGTCCTCAACCCCTTTCATGATCGAGCTTCCTCTTTTGTGTCACACCCCCCCAGTCGATTATGCACCAGACCTGATGCAAGGGCCAGGAGTCAAATTCACACAACCGGCATCCCGCTCAACGTCCTTCTAGGTCCTGTTTCATACCATTGCACCCTGTAGGGCCAGCGACAGCTTGCACCTTCATTCTCGGTACTGTCACTTCCCCAGAGACCCAATCTCTAACCGAGACTGCTGATGTATTTTTATACTACCACAGTGTCATCATCTAATGCACGTGTCACTGTGGAGGTGTCTTTACAGCTGCTTGTATCGTGCCAGCTCTATCATGTTTGACGCCCTGCAATCAGGGAAGACACCAGTATCCACAGTTTGATGAAAGCAGCAAGTGGCTATGTCTCTTCCTCTTCCCGTCCTTTGCGACTAAGTGGCTGGAGTAGTATGTGGTTGGTGCACTTCAACTGCCATGTACTGTCAAAGACTTCCAGACTTCATCTGGTGTTGTTACTAATTCGTGCGTGTGCCGAGAACTTGAGATGACTGGTAGCACGTCGCCGCCGTAGGTTGCGACAAGATGCTATTGTCACGACTCCTTGCACTTTCGCTTTCGACCGCGACTGCCACTTATCGTCATATGCAGAGCGCTGTTGCAGATGCAATGGCAGGCGCTCTCCTGTCCTGTGACGATCTGTCTGTTATAGTGGTGAATATGTCTACCTCACGAACCAGCGCGGAAGGGTCTGCAGTCCACTGTCACAGTTGTCGGTGTTCTGGACCTCGCCTGTCCTTTCATCTTCTTCATGATAAGCAGAATCCCAATTAGCAGACCTGCTTCACTTGACACTCAAGACGTTCATTTGTGATGGCAAGCCGCATTCCACATCCCCAATCACCGAGATCTGCAAGAACGTCGGCACTTCTCGATCAACCTCCTTCGACGCCGAAATGTGAGCATGGTCTCCGAAAACCTTGGAGAACACCGTGCTAACATTTGGCTGGTACAGTGCTCTTTGATCCTCCTTGTCGTCGATCATCGCTAGCTTTCTCAAAAGCAATGGACTCGCCGATCCTAGACGGGGAACGAGAGATCTCGCCAGACACCAGTATGATCGCTACTGGTCACGTCCAGACATCAGGCTCGTGCTCTGATGTGAACAAGGAACACGTAACTGGAACGCCTTTTTCAACACCTCGTACTTTTCCCAACCAGGTGACGTCAATTCAAGACATTTTCAAGACTGCTCAGGCCAATTTTTGCTTGGACATGCATTTTGCGGCATCTCCAATAGGCTCAATCGATTCTCGACTTCCGCAGCACACTCGAGTCAACAGAACAAAGGATGGCAAAGACCTTTTTGTCAATGGTACTAGCACAACATGGCGGTATTCTGCAATGCCGAAACTATTCGAAGTTGCCATGTCAGATGTGCGCGAGCCTTTGCCTAGTCATTCACCTCAACTGCCGACCTTGCTTCCTTGCGAACCTAGTCCTGACGGTGAAAGAATACCAGATGAAGCCATAAGCAGTGGCTTTGCTTCGCCGGCCAGCGGCAGTGATAGCAAAAGTGAATATGACTGCGCACGTCTTCCACCGCTACCTTGCTCAAGTCCTCCAGATTCTGGGTTCCGAGAGGATAACTTGATTGACATACGAAACGATATGCTTCAGAACGCAAGTGAAATTATAGACCTGACACAACCAATGACAGGACTTACAGTCAGAAATGATGTAACCATGTATGAGAGCATGACTGAAAACCCGATGGATGATTCTCCGACTGTTGATCGTTTGAGGCACAGGTCAGGCTGCAGTGAAGATATCGTGTTTGGCATGTCCGAGTTGTCTGATCCTATCTTCTTATCACAGAGTGCGAAAGCTGCCGCAGAATCTGCAAAGGAGAAGCGAAGTCTTTTGAAGCAAGCGTTCGATCGTCTTGGTAACAGAGAAGATCTCAACTCGGAGATCAGAGCGTCAACAGCAGTAAGAAGTCAGAGGCTAGACGGAAGATGTCACGTTCCTAACCCGAACCATCATTGGTCAATGACGCCATGCCCTGACCCATCTGCACATGTTCGAGTACGATCCCCTGAATCATATATCAGTCGTTTGGGAGCTTTAAGGACGCAATCATATGCATGGGGAAATACATTTCCAGTGTATGAAGCTACAAATGAAGCATCTCCCGGACTAGGGCCAGTCAATTTTCGGACGACTGAAACCGGAAGTCCCATGCCCTTTCCAACGCGAGTACTCAGCCCGTCTTCTAGAGATGGTTTGTACCAGGGACGTTTTCCTCGTCATATACTGTCCTCTAGTACACGATCACCCCCTTCTCGCACCACAGGATATATACACCAGGCACGACCAGTACTTCGGTCAAACAAACAAAATCGAAGGGAGCTATTTTCCTCAAAAAGCGACGCGGTTGCTAGAGATGATCATGTTGCAAGCCTATACTCATTTTCCACGGCAGCTGCGAAAGCGACAGGAGAATCCTCGGCTCCGGATTCTAGAATCCGAGATTCTTATAGGACCGACACTTTGCTACCATTCGTCCGCGCTCCTGGCAGGTTCAGGAAATGTGGCGGTTCATCAACAGTCCGGCAGCCATTGCTACGCCCGAATACAGAAATCAAAAGCAGTCCTCCACGCCCGTCAAACCCATATATGGCAATCCACAGTGGTAGAAAGCGAGGCTTGAATGTCTTGGGTCTGACAGAATTCGATGTCGCGGAGGATGACATGTCAGCATCCGCTGGCTCTGCTTCTGACTGTCTGCATCCAGGTGATGGGGATATGCTTGTGGATGAAGCGACTCGCACAGCAGTTCGACTATCACTCTTTGGGCCGACGACTCCGGAATGCTTACATGGTGCTCGGGAAGGAATTAGAGAACTTAGTCCGAATGTCGACATCTGGCGTAAAGGCATGTACGGCGGACCTCATTTCAGAAAGAAGCGTCGACCTAGCTATTGGGACGATGATCTCAAAGAGGTACGGATGAGTCCAGCGGGCAGAGGCGGTATTGCAAGCTCACCAACGATCAGCAAACGGAGCATGATGGCAGACCTTGAAAATGCTTCGAGCAGGGCCGATACAGTCACGGTGGATGACCAGTGCCCTGAAGGTGATGACAGCAGAGTATCGTACGAGATCGAAGAGGGTGAGAAAGTAAAGGAAGCAGAAATAGTTGACGTTATGGAATTGGAAGCTTGAGGCTCACAAAGCCGGGCTCAAAAGTACTGGGTGGCCATTAATATTGTATACAATATCAGTTCTATTGACGTTGTCCATGCGAGCAGTTTTGGATCGCGGATCCTCGTCTAGTTCAGTTGTCTGTCTCAGGCTCCAGTCACAGAAATGCGTCCTCAATCTTTAAGTCATTGACAATTTATTAGGGTATCTCGTCAACCTGTCTCATCCAGAAACTTCTTGTTATGCCGTCTATCATAGTCGCGTAAACCCAAACAAGTCCCGGAAACACAGCTCTCTTTCCTGCAAGGTGATGATCACCATCCACCGCCGCTCATCCCCGCAATTGCAGCGATACGCTCCGAGTCACCCAGGTTCTTCTTCTTGCCCACATCGCTCTCGACCTTGCGGAAGGTGGTGTACGCCAACTTCTCGAGCGGGACGTCGACGACTCGCGACCAGTGCTCGAGGACCTCATGGATGTGGGTCGTGTCGATCCCGTTGACATTGATACTGGTGGAGCCGTTTGTCATTTCGATGTCCGAGCCGTCGTTGTCGTCCTCAGTGCTGTCGGCGCTGAAATACGCCTCGTCGATGCGGTTGAGCCACTCCTTTGTGCTCTGTGGGAGGTTCAGCGCCGCTTTGTCCACAACCTCGCCTCGCGTTTGTGGGATGATCTCCGCCACGTCTTCGATCTTGATCTGTCCGCCGCCGTTGGTGCAGCCACCCGGACAGGCCATGACTTCTACGTACGTGTAGTCGTCTGTGGCGATTTGGCGGCCTGGGAGCCGGCGGGCGGCGGCGCCTGGGAGTTTCGACATGCGGGTGGGTTTTAGTTTCCGTACCAGGTTTTGGATGTTGCGGAAGCCGTAGTAGCGGGCGCACTTGAGAAGGGGTTGGGTTGGGCTGGATGGGTGGGTGAGGGTGTATTCGACTACGTCGGCGTTGCGGCCACGCGTCGTGGTTATGGTTGAGCCTGGGTGGAGCGATCGTTGGGTTTGGAGGATGTGTTGGAGGTAGCCGCCTGACGTGCCTGCGTCGGTGGATTGCGAGAGGTGGGACGAGGGTGAGAAGAGGAAGCGGGATAGAGTGCTGTCTGGGAAAGGTATGCGCTCAGATCGTGGAATGGCTGTCTGTGGGAGTGTTGAGAGAGTGATGTTTCGGGCTTCCGCGAGGGTGAGAAGTTCGCGTGAGGTAATCACACAGTCGACGTCGCGAACGGGCGTTGACTGTGTATCGCTAGACCACCACTTGTCTGTAAGCTCCTCACGGCTAGCTTCCAGTTTTTTGTCGAAGCAGGGCATGATTGCGAGGTGCCATATTTGTGATGGATGAATGTTCAAGGCTTTGCTGAGGACTGACTTGACCAGAGTCCCTGTCAGTGCTTGTGGCGACTTTAGTGCAGACAGATGAGGCAGTACGTGTGGGTGTGTCTTCTCCGCGTAGCAGATCCAACCTGGGCAAGCAGATGTGAGGATCGGTCGAGACTTTGTCTTGTCGCTCAAAGATGCAGCTACCTCGTCTGCGCCGAGGACAAGGCATGCTTCACGCAATCGGTTTGTATCGAGAACGTATGAGAATCCATTGTTGTGAGTCCCACCTATCCGTAGTCCCTGCGAGCCACTGAGGAATTGTGTAATCAAGCGCCCTGCTCTTCTCTCTGATATGCCATATGTTGCCGCAATGCTGGCGCGAACTTGAGGCGAGACGCTTGCGACAAAAAGCTTCGCGTTGGATGGAATCGGATTGTGGCTGTCGACGCCATTTCGGTGGTGGAGGTGTCGCAGATCTATCGAAGGATATGAATCGAGAGTGTTGAGAACCTCAGTATGTGACTGTAACGAGACTAACACTGCTTCCGCAGATGTGACACATCCTGAACAGGCCAGACAGTCTGTGAGAGATATCGACGCGGGCGCAGGGTTCTGTGCTTGTACTTTGTCTTCTGTGGTGACTTCGTAGGGGTTCGAGTTTTCTTCTTTGGGCAATGTTTCCACTGGTTTTATGCAGGCGACGCCAGGAGATATGAAATCATTGAGGTCGTCCGCTGACAGAATTGCACTCATTGTTGGGACGACGCAACCGCGCAAGAAGACGCTATTTCAGTGACGACTTTACTGGACTACCGAAGAAGCATGCAGCAGAGGGTCGTGTCAAATGGTATGGTGAGAAGTTGACATGAGTGGCAGCGAGTGCAATCACTTGGGAATCTGGATGACAAAACGCAGGCAGTCGAATGGCCCGAAATCGGATTCGGCGAGTCAGAAAATTGTGTTCGAGGGACTTTGGCTGCAGATCTTCCGCCGATAGGGCTTATGCGAGACCCGTTGAGGAACCGCAGCCGCAGGGAGTTTGGCAGACAAGTGTTGCTGCATCTTCTGCTTCGTCATTCTGCTTCAATGCTTATGAACAGCAGGCGGTTGATGCATGATAAGGGATAGGTTTTTTCTCTCCTATTTCACCTGTACCAAGAGACCAGAGGATCACGATGCGAAACCAAAGATTTTTGGCAGGGCACATATCCTCGCAAGGTACAAGGGCGTACCGGACTCACGAATACGACGTCACCCCAGTCTTCCTAAGCTTATCCATTTGACACAACGGGATGCAAGCAGGCAGAAATCCAGCTTCGTGACAGCACTGTAGTAGACAACACTGAATAGCTGCCTGGTGAGCATTCAGTAGTCACCCTTGTTGGTAGACAAGTTTAGGCTGCAGCGAGTCTTATCGATAACAAGATCCCCTTGAATCTGTACTTAAAGTGCTGCCAATCACTGCTGTCCATTGACTACGAAGACGTCACCACCAGCACTTGCAGCTCCGCGGCGGTCCACCTAATAAAGGCAGATTCAATCTGCTTGACATGCTCGTTGGTAAGCATCATCTCTCCACAATCTAGCCCAATGAAGTGGTTCATCAGAGATATTCTAGCTGATGCAGCTAAACTCAGTGCGCTAATCATTGTCCCCATGGCCTTTCTAGGCCCTGGTTGGCGACCAAAAGATAGTGGGTTCTCACCTGCCCAGACACCGACTCAGGATGGACTCACCACTGGATCTGCACCCGGAGAGACGGCAGAGACGAACGGAGACCGGTACATCGAAATTCTTCACGCCTTCAACTCCCCAAGCGGACGTCGAGATGAGAGAAGCTCCAACGACAACGGAGATGGACGCGAAGGAGGAGAGTGATGAGTCGCCGAGGAAGCCAATGCGTCAGATGAGACTCGACTTTAGCAACGGCACTATGGGTACAAAGAAGCCTCTACAAAATCCTCTAAGCCGTAGCGACGCTGCACGCAAAGCTCTAGCTGAAGTAGCTGCCGAGACGTGGAGGTTACTGCCGGGTCTTCTTCAAACTCGACCAGACGTTGACACGGATGGCCACATCGTTCAGAACGAGACTCTGGACTCAAGACGCTGTCCAGGTCTGCCTCCAGTTAAGGTGAGAGTCATCAGCTGTGACACTATCGATGCGGCGCTCAATCTGCAGTCTCGAAGACCACTCTCTTCCGCTTCAAAGCCTGTGGCCATCTTGAACATGGCGAATGAGAATACACCAGGTGGTGGTTGGAGATATGGTGCACTGGCACAGGAAGAAGCCATCTGCTACAGAACGTCACTTATCCTCACACTCAAGCAAGTTAAATATCCCATTCCTAGCACAGCCACGATATACTCCCCACAGGTTTTGGTCATCCGAGATAGCATCCAGGACGGACATGAAGTTGTAGACTGCAGAGACCCGAGCAAGCTCGAAGTGATAAGCGTTATCAGCTGCGCAGCAGTTTGTCAGCCAAGTCTTACAACGGATCGAAAAACTGGCCAGCGCGCGTACGCCATCAACAGAGACAAACATCTGATGCTAGAGAAGTAAGAGCCGTCTCGTTCGTTTGTCCAAGACAAGAACTAACTCCAGCAGGATGCGTGTCATTCTTCGTACAGCAATCCGAAGGAAACATCTACAACTAGTCCTGGGCGCTTTGGGCTGCGGCGCGTTCGGCAATCCCAATACAGAGGTGTCGGCCATGTGGAAATCAGTCCTCTTGGAGTCGGAGTTCTCAGGAGGCTACTGGAAAGACATCGTGTTTGCAGTTTTGGGTGATACAAATGCAGGCTCAAACTTCAAGGTCTTTCACGACGAGCTTGACGGATTAAGATTAGCTTGAGTAGAGCTGAAGTTGGTTCACAGAAAGACGGCTGGTCATTTCTGTGGATGTCTGCCCATAGTTGCACTGATGTCGTGGCTGCAGGGGTTGACGAGACGCATCTTTATTGCGTCCCAGCCTTTCTCAGCCTGCGCGAGCAGTGGTGCGGCACGCAAATGTCAACACACAAAGTTTAAGCTATTCTGCCTTGCTACGATTTAGCGTCAATACCCTCGCTCTCATTGGCGAGATCGAGATGTATTGCAAGGCCCTGTCCTTGATCTGCATCCGAACGGCGGCAACATCACTGAACAATGCTTATTCAAGAGATATGTGAGTTTATCTGCCCCTCAGGGACATGGCAGCTTAGAACTTCTTCACCAACAGGTGGCGTGTCACTGTTATTATCACTATCTACTGGCCGCTCAGACGCACATGCCCTGTCCTGCGCTTGCATTGGCAACAACATCATTTGTGGAAATACGTACAGATCACCACTGCACATGAACAGGACTGATTTAGCCAGCACACATGAATTATGTATTTGCCATGGCTCATGACCTACCACGTGGTGCGTGGTCATAGGCTGACAAGATTCTCTGCTGTGTCGTATGAAGTTCCACCACGGATGTTTCCTCGGTATGTGCGCAGTTCAAACAACGGCACAGAATATTGCAGCGGTGGCTTTTATCAGGCAGGTTATAGGCAAAGATCACAATATCCTCTCGGTGACAACCATCATGCCCATCTCTTATTCCGCCTACGTGTTCTCTACGTAAGTCTAATTTGTTCTTGTACACCTCTCATGTGAGATCTGAGTCAGTGGCAGAGTTTCACATTTATAACTATCAAGAATGGAAGTGTTCATTCGCAATCTGAGCTCTTCCTCGACAGTCGGAGAGGTTGAAGAGTGGCTGATTCCCATTTTGGAGTCGGTTGATGTCCATGTTTTCGACGTTCGTAAGAGAACTGGAAAGCCATATGCAAACTTGACGATTCCCGACGCTGTCAAGGCTCGAAAGCTAATCGAGAGATCGTTGAGTCCGTCAGGACTACCGTGGCCTCCTCGGAGTACAAGACCTGCCGAATTTAGAGTTGACAGGAAATCTCCGGATGCCTTTCTACTCAAGGCTCTTGACAAAGAAGAGAAGGAAAGAGTTGCTCAGAAGCATCTGCCCAAGTTTAGAAACAGTCACTCGGACCGGAACAGCACGACCAAAAAGCAAGTTCCGAAAGTCGAGATTAAGTCAATCGAATGCGGTCGCTGGGAGATCGATGGTGGTCATCGGGTTCTTGTGCCCTATTATAACCTTGAAACTACAGGCTCTTTGACCAAGAAAGGTCGAGCACTGGCTGTCAGCGGAGAAACAGCATCAAGCCCATCTCGGATTTCTCGACTCGAGATTGTTTTCGAGTACACAAGCATAGAATCGATCAGTGTACCAACAACGACGAACCCTGATCACATCACCATAACTCTATCTTTGGCTCCTAAATTCTTTCAGCAGTCTAGTACTGTACGAGACACTCCTGAAAGTCATAGGCACGTTCTGGGTACATTTGACTTCAAAGCAATTGCAGAACTCTTGTCACTGCTTCCACCGGGTAGTGGATCAACATGTACACGTGAGACAAAACTTCCTGGAGCCGACGACCTCATACCAGGCACATGTCTGGTATATCGAATCAATCTACACTCTAGCCTGCGCAAAGAACAACTGAGGGAGCTCATTGAGTCTTTGACTTCAAGGCAAGTGTTCATCTGCTCTGACGATGCAGCTACAACAGCTCCTCCCAGCAATACTTTGGCTCTACAAGTCAAGCACCTGAACGAGGCACTGATCGATAATCGCTTCTCTTTCGCCGCTCGTTTTCAACTTCAAGTTCTCTGGGCTAACGCCATCCTGTCTCCTTTTGAGATTGAGCGGCTGCTGCCCATATTGAAATCGATAATGGAAAATGTCAAGCAAGACAGGTATTTTGTTGCTGTTCTCCGAAATCTTCATGTTCAAATTGCTCCTGCCGGACCCGGCATCGATCCCTCCAATTCTGGGTTTGAGAAAGCACACAAAGTCATGGGCCAAGACTCAGACACAATCTACATTAGTGACGAGAAGACGTCTGACGTTCCAGTGACACATAGAGTTACAGTAACTCCAGCCGGCACATATCTATACGGTCCAGACATCGAATCACCGAACAGGATCCTTCGTCAGTATGCTGGGCACGAGAATTGTTTTCTTCGAGTCATGTTTACGGATGAGTCTGGTGAAAAGGTGTACTTCGACTCGAAAGCGTCAAATGAAAATGTCTTGCGAGGAAAGTTCCTGAGTATCCTTCGCGAAGGGCTGTATATCGCAGGCAAACGTTTCGAGTTTCTCGGGTTCTCGAATTCCTCGTTGAGATCACAATCATGCTGGTTCATGCGTCCTTTTATTCACAAAGGTTTGAGAGTCACTGCGGGAGACGTAATACCATCGCTTGGTGATTTTGATCAAATTCGATGCCCTGCTAAATGTGCGGCTCGAATTGGTCAGGCCTTCTCAGATACCCCCAAGGCCATGACGGTGGATGCAGACCATGTCTACATGGTCAAAGACATAGAGCGTGGTTCATGCGTCTTCACCGATGGCTGTGGGACAATATCCAAGCTTCTGTGGGCAGACTTGAAGAAAATGTCATGGGGAACACAACCTACACTTTACCAAATCAGATACAAAGGTGAGTCAGTTTATCAGGGCAGTGGGAATAACGCTGATACACGATATCTGTCTAGGAGCTAAGGGCATGTTGTCCCTCGATACGAGTTTGCAAGGATACCAAATGCGTCTGCGACCATCGATGGTCAAATTCACAGGCAGTCCATCGAATGACCTTGAAATCTGTGGGACAAACGCTCGTCCGTTACCGTTCAGGCTGAATCGGCAGCTTGTGAAGATTCTTGAAGATCGTGGAGTCAAGTACGAAGCATTTGAACTGGTAATGAAACGAGCCGTGGAGAAACTTCAAGCAGGTGCCCGCTCCAAGCATTCTGCTGTCGACTTCTTCTGTTCTAACCTTTCGAATGATCCCGGTAGCGTTGCTCAGCTGCTTATCAATCTGACTGAGATGGGCATTGATGTGGTCGAAGATCAATTCATACGTGTCGTTATCCGGGCCTTGATTGAGATCCAACTCAGAGATCTCAAGTTCCGAACACAGATCCCAGTGAATCAAGCAGTTACCCTGTACGGAATTTGTGATGAGACAGGTTTCTTGGAGGAAGGCCAGATTTACGTCACATTCGAGACCGAAGCTGATCTTCATAGTTTCCTCGAAGGACGAGTAGCGGTGACAAGATGTCCAGCGTTGCATCCTGGCGATATCCAGATTGCTGAGGCAGTCAGAGTTCCTCCAAGTTCGCCTTTGCGAGATCTTACTAACTGCATCGTGTTCAGTCAGAAGGGTGCACGAGACATGCCCAGCAAGCTGGCGGGTGGTGATCTAGATGGCGATCTCTTCGGGGTCATATTTGACAAGATACTCCTGCCCACGGAAGACGGAAGTCTTCCTGCAGATTACTCTCGGGTTCAATCTGAAGATCTGGGACGAGCTGTCACATCCGAAGACATAACAGCGTTTTTCATAGACTTCATGGAGAATGATCAACTTGGCCGGATAGCAACACTTCATCAGATTTATGCAGATAGAGAATCGCTGGGAACATTCTCGGGGACATGTCTTGCACTCGCTGCTCTCCACTCGGCGGCGGTGGACTTCTCGAAGACGGGCCGACCAGTATGTGCTGTTCTGCTTGTATCACATGTTGCTCACAAATGTATAGGTCGATTCCCACGACATTCCTAAGACGCCGAGAACTCGACCCGATTTCATGGCACCTAGTGCGGGCACAAAAGTGCATCGAGGCCTTATGCAAGCTGAAGAAGCCGCTTCTCAGGAGCCTGAAGACCCGCATCCCTATCGTTATTATGAGTCTCAACGGGCATTGGGCAAGCTGTATCGTCTGATCGATGAGGACAAATTTTTCGAGGACTTGGAGGACGATGAAGACTCAATATGCAGCCGTGAAGGAACAGACGATGTCATAAGCCAAGTATGGGAATTCGTGCTAGACGCTGCTCCTACGGATGATTGGGAGAACTGTACGGACGTGGCTCACCAGGTCAAAGACTAGTAGGTGCCGACATGCTACTGAAGACCCTGCTAACGTCGATACTGCAGTTACAACTTTATGATGTCCGACCTTATGTCCCAGTACGCCTTGTGGAACACCAAGTCTCTCACTGAACAGGAGGTCTTCATAGGAACCATTATTGGGAGGTCAGGGACCGGTAACCGTTGCCAGCGGGAGCAATCCGAACTCATGAGAGCGAGGTACCGGCGAGAAGTACAAGACATACGCCAGTGGATGAAGAATCATACCAATGGAGACGAAGATGACTATCTCTCACTAGCAATAGCCTGTCTCGGGTTGTGCGTCGTTCCTAAGACTGGTCAGACTCCTGGATTTGGTGACGAGCTGAGAAGCTTCGCATGGTTCGCAGCCGCCATCTGTGTTCCGAAGTTGATCAAATAGAGAGCGAGTTGGAGACTGATATGATTTGATTTGCTAGATGTAGTAATAACCTTGAAGTAACACAGGGAGACCAGAATTCCGTATACTGTAGTTTCATGTCAGTCACAAATTTCGCACGCACCCAAGATAACTTCTTTGAGAGAGCGTCACAGTCGCTGCCCTTCTAGTCAGGAATCAACTTCTTCAAGTACCCATCAGACCATTGACTAGAGGTCCCATGAGAAGTGAGTGCCGACACACGTGTCAGCCGCACCACAAAAGTCCTCCCACCCGAAATCGATCAAGCCATCCAGCTATCATTCCAAGACCTGCACCCTCCCACAAGTGACCAGCCACGCCGCCACACCAACGAACCCCTATCCACAGTAGCACATAGCCACGCCTCACATCGAGCCTCGGCCGACCACGGCCACCCGTTGGAGAAACACGGCCCACCAAGCCCGTGCCCATCACGGCTACCCCCGGATCTCCGCACCCAAAAATGTCACCGCGCACCACGACCACGGCCACGAACGATACACATACACGTCCGCGCGCTCTGCCAGCCAGATTTCTCATTCTCTGGTCATGAGTCCGGGATAGACCATCCCTTTCAGCGTGTGTGTGGGCAGGAGACAGACGACGAACCGACGGGACAGAGTCACAATGCGACCGGCACATTCCCTGCGCGTGCTGCGCGCAGCTCTACAACCGCGCTGTCGAGCATACGACTACCGGTTCGCCACGCCGGCGAGCAGGAGGCTCTTCCAGCGTTTCGCGGCCCTGCAGAAGGTCCAGACGCACGTGCTGTCGGATATCGGCGAGGGGGTCAAAGAGGTGCAGATCATCCAGTGGTTCGTGGAGGAAGGGGCGGCAGTCGAGGAGTGGGCTCCCTTGTGTGAGGTGCAGAGCGACAAGGCGTCGGTGGAGATCACGTCCAAGTACACCGGGGTGGTGAAGAAGTTGTACTTTGATCGGGATGCCATTGTGCAGGTTGGGGATGGGTTGTTGGACATTGAGGTCGAGGGAGCGGAGGAGGAGGAGGCTACGGGGGAGGAAGAGACGGAGACGGATGGACCTGCTGAGGATGCAAAGGCCGAGGACGACGTTGTGGTGGAGATGCAACAGCACACTACAAAGCCTGAGTCGGAATCCAAGCCGAAGTCCGAACCCGACCCTGAGCCCGAGCCAGAGACGAGCGCGAAAGAAGAGAGCGAGTCGTCAACCCCCGAGAAGAAAGGAACCGCACTGGGTAGCAGTTCAGGTCTCGCCACGCCCGCCGTCCGAGGTCTCCTGAAAGACCATGGGCTGGACATCAGCTCGATCCAAGGAACCGGCAAAGACGGACGAGTGCTGAAAGAAGATGTGCTCAAACACGTCGAACACGGCCAGAAACCAACAACCCAGTCCTCACCCCAACCTCAAGCACCAAAACCGGATCTGGACACGAAACAAACCGAAACGGCACAGAACCTCACAGCAATCCAATCCGCCATGTTCAAATCGATGACCAAATCCCTCTCGATCCCACACTTCCTGTACAGCGACAGCATCGACGTCACCTCGCTGACGAGCATGCGCACGCGCCTCAACGCCACTCGAAACCCGGACACAACCCCAAAATACTCGTATCTCCCCTTCGTCATCAAAGCAGTCTCACTCGCGCTCAACCACCACCCGCTGCTCAACGCCCGCCTCGACCTCAGCGACAGCAACAAGCCCAAACTCCAGCTGCGCACCAACCACAACATCAGCGTGGCCATCGACACGCCCTCAGGCCTGCTAGTCCCAGTGATCAAATCCGTCAACGCACGCAGCATCACATCCCTCGCGCAGGAGCTCCTCCGCCTGAGCCAGCTGGGGCAAGCGGGGAAACTGACCACGGCGGACCTGGGCGGCGGGACGATCACGGTGTCGAATGTGGGCAGCATCGGCGGCGGCACCGTCGGGCCCGTGCTGGTCGAAGGCCAGCTCGCCATCCTGGGGCTGGGCAAGATCAAACCGACGCCTGTGTTCGCGGAGGACGGCGTGAGCGTGACGCGCGCGGAGATGATGACGGCCAGCTGGAGCGCGGATCATCGTGTCGTCGACGGCGCGACCATGGCGCGCATGGCCGCCAGGGTGCAGAAGTACCTCGAGGAGCCGGAGCGGATGCTGGTCGACATGAGCTAGGACACGTCTGTGTCTTGACACAATCTCCAGCGTCCCGGTCGTCGGACGAACCTGGGAATGCGGACCAGACGAGGACTGATTACTCACCACGGCCACACCGGCAGTCCACACCGTTGGAGGCAGGACAGGAGTTCCGCCGGGCAGACGCTCGGGGCATGAATTCGTCCGCGTCGCGAAACTCAGTCGTGCGTGTCACTCGGCAAAGCACAGCTACGTCGCTCCTGGCTCGGCCCCTGCAGGTGCCGCACGTCGATTCGGGGTCACGACACTAAGTGACGGTCGTGCGCCAGCCAGACCGGAGTGTGCTCGCAACTGCTGGTTGCGGTGAATGAGCGGGTCTGCAGGGGCTTGCGTCCCTGCTGGCATTGACGGTGTCCCTGGTGTGATAGATTTACATGCAGAAGACGAGGAATGGCCTGTCGCGCCAACGGGCCACGAGAGAGCAATTACGTGTTGAAAGTATGGAAGGATGTGGTATGAATGATATCATGTAGCTCGAACGCAGAGGACAACGAAGCTGGTGTGGTCCATAGCTCCAGACCGCGTCACGTGTATTTACGTTCCCGCGTGGATGGGTTATTGTTGGACAGAAGCAGAATTATCACACACGCGAACTGGAACACCGTCTCGTCACTGAATTCCGCCGTGCCGGCCAGTTCCGTGAGCAGCGACCAGAGCTCAGGGGCCTGTAGCGAGTCAGTCTCTGGCAAAGCAGATGAAATGCAGCAGCGAGGTGTCAACGGGTTGTCTTACCGTGTCTTGCAGGAGCTCTCGTTTGCCCAGGACCGCGTCTCTGACACGCGGCTGCAAGTTGAGGTCCCGAAAGCCATGCAGCAGTGCCTGGACTCCGTCCTCTGCTCCAGCTGAAGGCGACGCAGCTTTCTGGGTCCGTCTGTCCCCGGCATTGGCTTCGGGTCGCAAGCTCCTCAGCTCGTTGGCGTAGACCTTCTCTGCCGTCTTCGTGATCTCGTCGTGGAAGCCCTGCGCCTCGCGACCCGACCACGTTGCTGAAGAATTGCGAAGAGCACCTAGCAACTCGCGGAGATGACGAGTCCGACTCAATTTCTGCGCAAAGTACACAGATGAGCGTTCGTCGAAATTTCCGGTATAGTAATCGGTGATCATCTGGTCGAACGAGGTGTATCCAAACTTCTTAGTCTCGGACATTATGTGCAAGAAGAACTGCTCCATGCGATCATCGGGGGTGTTGGGTGGAGGTGAGAGTGAAGGCGATGGTAAAGCTGAGTGACTACGCTTGGATCCTGCAGCTGTTGTGGAGGACGTCGAGTTTTTCACTCTGGGTCGTTGCTGCGTGCCTCGATCGCGTCCTGATGGAGTATTCGCCTTCGTCGGCCGGGGAGATTCTTCTGATCTTATTGTAGCTCTCGATGAATTTGGGATCCACTCAGGGGTATTATACGGTACCTTTCCATGTACTGGAGCTGGAGACCCGTGTTGAAAGCCATCAGAGCGAAACCAAGGTCCATTTCCGTCGCTCATCACGTTATGATGTGGACTATGCGTCTCGAGAATGTCCGTATCGATGCCCCAATAATTGATGTTTGGTTGATCTGGTGACCAGATGGACTCCATGGAAGGCTTAACAACCCAGTCAGAAACCTGTTCTCACTGACGTATATTCACTAAAGACTCACCTGAAAGCTGCTGGATCCAGGAGTCAGGTTCACGCCGTAAAAGTTGTCTTCGAACAACGTATATGAAACAACTTGGTTGGACACTCCAGGAGAAATGCAACTGGTTGTGCTTGGATTTGGGTCATAGTACTGACTGTTCGAGGTTTCGATCGACGCGACGGCCTGTTGGAGAGACTTTGGTCGGGAGGACTGTGCTGTTTCAGGAGATGACACCGAGTTCGATCTGGTGCCGTCTGTGCCACTCTGATCTGCTGGTTTTATCTTTGCATGTGCGTCTTCTGCAATTCGAGAGCCTGTTGAGAACATCCTCTGTTAGTTTTACTCACCTTGTGCAATAGCGAATAACGTACGTCGGCGACGTTGAGCCAATCTGTTCTGCACTCTTTTCCTTGCTTGGATGTCCTCAAGATCTTGCCAGCTTTCGGTCTCTCTAGTCATACGCCCGTGATTGTAAGACATTTCTGGAGATTCAAGCAATGATGCTGGTAAAGATCTTGGGAGGTCTTGTGTGTCGACACGATGGTGGTGAATCTTTTACTAAATAGCAGGAACCCGCAGGTACTCTGGGACCGGTTGCCCTTTTCGCGAGTCGTTGTATATCCTCATTGGCTCGGCGTGTCGCAACTAAAAAACCAGGGACTCTGGTTAACTCGTCCCGGCCCTTGCTCTTGCGAGCGAACATTGGGTCGAACGCGAAAAGAAGTAAAAATCCAATGACAATGTGGAGCAAAGATCAACATCGCTTGTTCACAGAGATCCTGTCCCGGGGCCGGTGAGGTTGGTGAAGCTGCATGGCAAAAGTGCTAAGCTCGCTTCTGCATAGACGCAAGGATGGTTGAGGAAAGGTTCCGGGCGTGCTTGATTATGCCTGGAAACGCCCACGATGCCTCTGGCCAGTGACAGAACTTCCCGATCGATTATGGTAAGCCACAACGTCGATCCTCTAGCACCTCGTCCTGATTGCAAGATCCTGGGCACGTCGTCTGAATCAAGCTTGCTAAGATTTTACCAAGCAACGGACTAAAAGCGGCCCCTCAGCTCCCGTCGTTCGAAAGGGCAGCCATCTTTTGCTGGTGGTCAGGACCTCTTAGATCATCGTTCACGAGTAAGTCCGTGCGTTCATGGTTCCAGCCGAGATGCTATTCGACGGCACCTCATGTTTGTGACAAGGTGAACCGTTGGGCCGAGCATACGATTCGATGCAAAATATCCCGCGGTGCCGCTGGTCTCTCATCTGGCCCCGGCAACGTTGCAGAGAAGCCGCACCTGTTTCGTGAGGACAGAGCCGCACTGTCTCATCAGGAGTGGGCGGCACTCGCACGTTGCAAAGGCCTGACCACTATCTGTATGAATCTCGTGATTGCCATGGTGTCGCCGCCTCGCAAGGATAGCCCAAAAGGACATATGCTTAGGGTGGCTTAAGCGAGCAGACAGAACTCGGGGTACGAAGTCTAGTTTGTGCGCGAGTTCTTACCTAGACCCTCGTAGTGGCTCGACGGTGAATTGCCGAGATGGCGCGCCTTAATTGCTTACGCTGTCCGCAGTCCCCCTGGACTCCCCTACGTATGCTCCCGTGCTTCTATTACCACTCTGCACGAATAAGCGCTCGAGCTCTTGACCGTCCTCGCTCCTCTCAAACTTGTTCCCTCTCTGTTGTTACGATTGGATGAATAATCCTGACATATGTCGTTCGTCGAAGATTTGTAAGTGCCCACGTAATAGAATTGTACATCCATGATACTGCTACATCTAAGAGATCGTCAATTGACCAGCGTCATTCAATCATCATCAATTTATTGTGTCTTCAAGACTGGCTGTGCTAGTGAGAGAACGGCAAGTCTGTGGACCGTGTTCCTGGAAGTCCTATGGCCTTGCATGTTGATTATGCTGATCGTGATGGTGCTGGAGTTCTGTCGGCATTCCACCCTTGGGTTGATGAGACGCAGTGAATCGATTTACCCAATCCTAGGTCTCATGGTCAACTCAATCCTTGTCTTCCATGCTGTGTGGGGGGAAGGCTTACCTCGCTGCGACATTGATGAGAAATGCCATACCCATCGATGTGATGTGGACGGCCAAGCTCATCTGGATATTCAGCTGCCCACTCCAGCGTCATGTCACGACTGCAACGGATGTTTTCTCGAAGATAGTGGAAACAGTGGTCGATGTGGTGAAATCTTTGACGCTCCTGAGCATCAAGATTCTCTGCGCCATAGATGAATCTGCTGGCATTATGCAGTAGATCTCGGTATTCGTTTCGAACTAATCTCAAACAGTGTATTTGATGAGCCCAACTCAGACCATACAGTTTGCTCTCTCCAAGCGGTCCACCAGGGAGTCCCGGTGGTAGGTTCAAGTCTTCTGCATTCTCGATCCAAACATAGGCGTTTTCGACAGAGATTGCTTGCGACCATAGCATATCCTCTAAAATCGGGTCCGGGCTTGCTGGTTGTAGGATCATGCGATCTGAGAAGAAGATCTCTGGCTGGAGTTGATACGCTAGGCTGCTTGGCCAAAATGATGGATTGATAACATGTCCTCTCGTAGGAGTGAAGAAATATAGCGAGGCTATCAAGACGAAATTGATCATGAGTACCAGTGTGAAGTTGAGGATCCGGTCTCTCCGCCGAGCACGTTGAAGTCTTGCGATCTCATTCTGTATCTCATCTTCGTGCCAGAGCGGTGTCGAGCCCGGTTTCAAGCAAGATAATAGTCCCATAATTCAAATGTAAGTATCGGCTGAGCAAGAAATGTGGTTCTCAGAGAAAAAACAGGAAGTTTTTCCAGTTGACTTACGAAGTGGGTATATCTCAGAGACGCACAGGGGAGTCTCCAGTACACATGGAGTGGCACCAATCACCGGTGAAGTTCAAGTCATTCCTGTTTTGGAGTCTGGTCATGCGTGGACACACACGCAGCCTGTACTGTGCGTTGCAACATTCGATGTCATGGATCGGCACGATGGTGCATTGTCGATCGTCTAGCGGCGGCTGACTGTGCATATGGACATGCAGGTGTAACCGGCAAGACCTAGAACAGTGCTACGACCGTGTGGTCTCGCAACTGTCTCAATGACTTCTGAGTATATGTCGTGCGTTACACTGAAATCAGTGCCATCCTTTTACCATATGATTTTCTGGCAGATTTCTGCTTGTCTTCCAACGCTGCACCCTTTCTTGTGATTGTCGCCATGGTGCTCTCAGATTTGTTTGTCAAGACGGCCTACTTCTCACTCCCATCCACAGATAATGCTGGAAATCTCGAGGATGCTGTCGATCCAGAAAAGTCCATACATCGAAGGGAGAATTTCTCGACAGGTGCACTGCTCTCGCTCGCTGCAGCCATCTTTCTATGCCTAGCAGGATTCTTCATTGGTCTCAGTGGAGGTGTTCAATTGGCACATGTTCGAGCAGGATTGAGAATCAACTTGCCAGGTACACAACCTTAGTCCAAAGATCTGTTAATTTCATGACTGACAAGCGTCCAGATCCGGTGGGAGACACCATCAGGCTGTTTATATACAACGAAACATTCACGGCTGGTCCAACTGTGGATGGTTCCGGTGCAGCATGGCATGCACTGACGCCTGGTAAGCTCTTCTGACGTGGTTGTAGTCGAGACTAGCAACTGACGCTATTGCAGAAAACGGCGGCAAGATACTGCACCCCAAAATCGCACAGACTGAGACCGTCATAAGTGTCTTTCATCAGGTAAGCAAATCGTGTAGAGTGCACTGATAAGGTCAATCTAACCATGATAGCTGCACTGTCTCCACATGGTCCGTCTGGCATTCTACGATGCTCTTGAAGGAAGATTTGATGTCGCAAGCATCAATGAAGGGACATGGCACACAGGTCATTGCTTTGATTATCTGAGACAGGCCATAATGTGTGCGGCTGATACGAATCTCGAGCATGGCAGACCAGATGGATCTTTTGCGTGGGAAAGCCCTCACATGTGTCGCGACTATGATCGCGTCTTCGCGTTCGCAGACGAGTGGACGTCTTTGAAGGGATAGTGCGCTGCTGTGTACTTTAGCACTGCGTACTTGGTGCTAATTTGCATAAGATGATATATGTTGTTAAACACATTCCATGATTGGACGGTGTCCGTCCAATCGCAGTGTATTTCGTAGACACATGCAGTACAGCGTCTTTGTAATTTGAGAGGCCACAGTCAATGCCAGCCCTCGGCAACCCATGTCAGAATCAGCACAAAGTGTTCACGTTCTAAGGCACTTACTCCAACATGATCCATAGCGACTTGACGATCCGAATGCCGTATGACCAGCCCACAAACCAGGGATTGACCGCAGCTAGAGAGCAAGGGTCTGTCTCTCAGGGCTCGAACGTGACTGATGGATCGTTCCTCTCGGTGGCAATGTAACCACGTCTGTAGGTATAAGAGGTAGGGGACGAGATTGAGATCGACAAATGATCTACGTAGATGATCTGCGTATGCATATGCAAGATCATACCAAACCTTATGCACGGTCATTGATTGATTAATTGATTGATTATCTCATAGACCATTTCGGCGCCTCACGCGGGGGCCACGCTAGTAGGAAACTTAGTAGGGTACGCCTAGGCCCTATTCTACTTTAGCCCTCTAATCTATAACGCTAATACTAAACCGTTAATACTTTAAAGTCTATCTAATAGCCTCTCCCTTTTAGGTATTAGATCCCTATTTCTATATCTTCTTTTAGGCCTTTCGCCCCTAAAACTCCTCTAACTTCGGGCCTTTAGTCCTTAAAACCGATCTCTATTAAAAGCCTAATTATTATATTCTAAAAGGCCTATCTTCCGGAGATTAAAGTAGTCTTATACGTTAAGCGCTAAACTCTAAAGCTCGGATCTTAGAACTCCGAACTCTAAACTTTAAACTCTTATTTTAACGTAAAATTTTAGCTCTAGCGCGTTCCTATTAGATTCTAACCGAATTAATATCGGATAATAATCTATTAATTAACTAGTTAACTAGTCGTTAACTAGTTAGCTTATTAATAGTTAAGATATTAAAGGAAATAAATAATAAGTTTATATTATTATCCTTTAGTTAGTTAGCCTTTTATATTAAATTAACTCGTTAAAATAATAATTTTATATAAGTATTTAGTTTATATTATATAAATTAGATCCCGTTAAATATACGTTTTTAAAACTAAATATATTCTAGCTAGATTATATCTAATATAAGGTCGGTAATATTATAAAAAAGATATATATATTAAGTAGAACTAACTAGCTAGCGAGCTAGGATTATATAGAGCTATAGTACGGTCTAGTATTAATTCTTTTTAACGTAGCGTTAATATTAGCGTTAATATTAGCGTTAATATTAATATTAGTATTAGCCGTTTTACTAGCCCTATCCGGTAGCGTTCTTAATATTAGATAGATATATTATCTAGACCTAGATATAATTTTAAGGGTCGTTTTAGGGACTAAAGTTATACCCGAAGCTATACTTAGAGCTATAGCTTATATCTCTTTTTAATTTATTATATTCTAGAAGATAGGTCTTCCGGGATAGGATAATATTTATTATAGTTATACCGGGCTATCCTTTAGGGTATATTTAGCCTAGAATTTATAATCTTTTAGGCTATTCTTCTATTCTATTAGTGGTCTCTATTAATAATAATATTAGTATAATTTCGTTACTTAATAAGATCTACTTAATATAGGTGATTTAACGGGTATATATCGGCGTATATAGGTATATCCGCTAGCGGGTAAAGATAGATAATAGTAGATACGCGCTTAATAAAGGCGAATTATAATCTAATAATAGTTTATATTTAGTTAAGGAACGGCGCTAGATTAATAACTAGAGTTAGTATTTTAGTATTTTTAAAGCCCGGAATTTATCTCTAATAATATAAGTCCTATTAATTTAGTTTATCTCTCGTTAAGATTTAATTAGATAATAATTATATTTATTTATATTAAAGATAATATTATTCCGCTAAAGGAGAAATATTTTATTTAAGTAATAAGTAGACCTAAGTAGAGATAGATAACGATAAGATTTAGAAGTTTATTAATTATAGACTTCGGTATTATAGGCTATAAATTATAAGCGGTAATAAGTAGGCTTTATCTTTATTAAAGAATATAATTAAAGGCTTTCTTAATAGTATCTTAATTAATATTAGTATTAGTATCGATATTAATTATATTTTATTATTACTATAATCTTCTCTTACGCTAATTTTATAATTATATTCTCTCTATCTTTATCTTCCTTCTTATATTAATCTTTAGACTTCTCGTCTTTATCTCTCTCTTTATTCTTATTTATTTACTAGATATAAGCGATATTAATTTAAGTCTACGTATCTTTATTAAGGGGAGTATATAAACTATAAGTTATAAGCTTTTATTAGAGAGTTTATTTATTCGCTTTTAAACGGCTCTCTATAATACTCTAATAACTATTATATATCGTATAATAGAAAGAACTATAACCTTTAATTATAATAGCCTAGGCGAGGAGGATATAGACTAGTAATTAATCCCTAAAGGTTTATAGGTCTATATCTACGAATTTAAATCCGGAGGCGGAAGTTTATAAATTAGGGATTATTAATATTTATTCTCTCTCTATTTAAGTCTATACCCTTAAATCTAGAATATATCTATTTATTTAATTATCTAAATTAGTATAGGACTCCGGATTAAAGTAAAAATATTATAGTATTATAGATAAATTAAGAAGAGAATAATAAAGTTTTTAAATTACTTATATATTTTATTTTATAAAATTAAAAATATCTATCTCTTTTATTTTCTAAAGCTAGATAAGCGAAGAGAATATATTAAATAATTTATTAAGTAGTCTAATATAGGGGATATTTTAAAGACTTAATAATATTCTTTTAATATAGAACGTCGGCGATATTTATATAGCCGATATAAAGCTACGCGATAATAAATATTTCTTAGATCTTTTTATCTTAATATTTATTAAGAGTTTTCTTCGTAATATTAGGGAGATATTAACTTTAAATATAAATACTATTAAAGATATCTTTTTAATAGATTTACTACGTAACTTTTATTCGCTATTAGATTATTTAGAAGAAGACTAACGCTAGAGATTTAAATTATAGTAATAGAGGCGGCGGCGGGAAGAGCTTAAATTAAAGGGATAATTACTAATTAATTAATTCTTTAACTTTCTAGTTAGCGATCTTGTTCTTTTAAATCTTTATATATCTTAAGATCTACTTAATAATTATCTCTCTCTACGTATTATTCTATTTCCGAAGTCGAAATATCTTCTTATTAATAAGATTAACGATATATATTTTTAATTAGTTATAAGAGATATAAACTATTTAGATAACGCTTTAATTATTTATATAAAAATATATAAGCCGGTTCTTCTCGTTTCTCTTATTCTCTTAAGTAATTTATATTTTTATTAAAATTCTCTAGAGCTCTCTAAAGTAGATATTATATTTTATTAGAGGCTTAAGATATATTTAAAGCGTCTATTATTTATTAAGACTTTAGATTACCGAGTTAATTTATTTATAGTAGCTAGACCCGTTTATATAAATTATATAGACGTTAGTAATTATTTTATCTTTAAAATATTCCGCTAAAGCTTCTTTCTTTATTTATTAAATTATAATCTTAAAGGCGCGTTATTATAAAAGATAGATAAAGAGAAGCTTATATTCTAGATAATTAAGCTTCTTATTATAGTTTTTCTTAAAGATATTTTTAATCCGTTTTAGGGGGGATACGTAATTATTATTATTAATAATTAGATTAAGTTTATCTTTCTAGTATTTAATCTTCTTAATAAGTATAAACTAGAAATAGACTTAAATATAAATAAATAAGATATCTAGGGCTTCTTTTAAACGGATCTTTATTAATAATAAATATACTTTAGTATTTAAGGCTTCGTAAGAGGTTAACTTCTAAATATTAATAATAATTTAAACCGCTTTAGCTTAGATCTAGATTATTATCTTATAAATCTAGACTATTTAAGTTTTTTTATCTTTAATATACGGCTAGTACTAGATAGAGGCGGCGAATAAGATTTAAAATAAAATAATAATCTAGTAAATATTCCTAATATTTATTAACGTAATCCCCTACGTTAATTATTTAAGAGTATTTAGGATTAAGATATATTTATTAGACTTAGCTTATATTTTCTTAAAATATACTTTAAATTATAATTTAGAGTTAATTATAATCTTTAGATATTAGATCTTCTTAAAGTATTAAATAATAATATCCTTAAGTATAACTAGGATATTCTTAGGCTTTAGGCGGTATTATTATCGTTTATTAACCCGTTAAGATAGTCTAAAGTATATAAGGACGTATTTAAACGGCTTAAACTTAATATTATAAGTCTTAGCCTACTTCTTTATATTTTTATAAATCTCTTAAAGTTTAGCGTTATTAATAGTTAAGTTATTACTAATAGTTAAAAAAGCTATATTATTAATTTATTTAAATACGTAAACCCCCTTCTCTAGATTAAAATATTATTTAAATAAATTAGCGTTATAGATAAGCTATAATATCGGGGATAAAGATAATTCTTAAAAGATATTAATATCTACGGGCTATATTTTAGTACTATATTTAGGGAGTTTTAAAACTATCTTTTAGTTTACTAAAAAGCTCTTTATTTAATTTATAAGTTTATCTTTAAACTATTATTTACGGAGATTATAGACGAGCTAGTTATAGTTAATATTATTAAAGGTTCTCGCTACGTTAAAAAAGAGAATATTAGCGACTTTCTTATCTTATTAGACCCGGAATATATATTTTATTAAGACGTAGATAATAAGCTTATAAAATATTCTCTTATAGATATTTAAATATATCTAAAGGAGTAGATTTTTATACTTTATTTAGTAGGCGATATATTCGGTAATAATTAACTTTATAATCTTATTTAGAGTATTAAGTAAAGTTATTAAATAATAAAACTTAATATTATTATAGTCTTTCTTATTAGGTTTTTTAAATAAGACGGTAATACTTTATCTAAAGATTTATAAATAATATTTTAATATAAGATTATTATTATATAGATATTATAAATAGAGAAGTAGGATTTTATAATAAATATTAAGAATTTTATTTAGGATAGCGTTAGATCTAGAGACTTTATTTAAAAATATTTTCTTAATAATCTATTAAATCTTAATATTAATAATCTTTAATTATAACTAGCCCGTCGGGTAAGGATTTAAAGATATATAGTTATTATTTTAAGAGAGTAACGGTAGTATCTTTTTTTAGTTAATAACGGACGTTAGAGGAAAGAACTTCTTTTATAATATATTAGCCTTCTCTATAGCCGTTATAATATAAATATTATCGCCCTTAACGAGCTATAGCGTATATATCTAAAAGAGAATAGCTTTATTCTTAATTTACTTAGTCTATTATTACGTCTTCTTAATATTCTTTAAAGTAGTAATTATATCGTTTTTAAATTTCTATTTATTATAATTATAGATAATATATTTCTTTTTATACTCTACTTCTTATAATAAGCGATATATTAACTAGCTTAAATCTATCTCCGCGTATTAACCGTTAACGATTCTCCTTTAAGCCTTATTATAAGTACGTTAAAGATATTAAGTAATATTAATAATCTTAAATAACTCCTTAGGCTAAAGAGATATTATATATTTAAATATCCTCTTAATAAATATAACGACTTTAATAGCGGCCTTAATAGCGTTTATAATATATTAAATATAGTTATTAATATCGTTTATACTTTTTAGGGATTCTTATATTTTCTTTAGCTTATCTTTAAATATTATCTCTATTACTTTATAGTCTATCTCTTTCTAGAGAAGTTTCTTTTAAGAAATAATTTTATTAAGCTAGATATTTATTATTATTTTAATAGAAGTATAGTTTAATTTATATTATAAGTTATACTAGAGACGATAATATAATATTTAGTTAGTTAAATTTAGTATAATAAAAACTAGATTAAGGGTCGATATAAACCCGTTATAAGAGTATAATATATACGTAATAGTTCCGGGGATAGTTAATAATTATAGGTCGTATTTATTTATAAGTAATAAGATATCTTTAGCTTTATTATTAATATCGATCCCCGGGCTACCCTATATTAGATAGTAGACGTTAAAGTTATTAATAATAATATATTCCTTATAGTTATTATAGCTATTAGATTTTAAGATTATAATAAGAATTATAACTATTTAGATTATTACTTATTTAGGTTTTTAGTAAACGTTATAAATATTAATAGTTATTATTTAGGAGATCTTAATATCTTTATTATAGTTATCTAAAGGGTTAAAGTATTATTAGTAGAATATAAGTATAATATAATTAATATTATATTAAATAACGGTCTAGTCCTAGATAAAGATACGTTTATAAATATAAAAGTAAACTTATAGTCTTTCTTTATTAATCTTAGTTTAGATTAAATATATTATATAAAATATTATTTTAAATAAATTATATTTTATATTAAATCTCTAAAGCTTATTTATAAAGTTAAAAATAAACTTAATCGCGAACTTAACTTTAGAGAGTTTTTAAATAGTAATTTAATTATACTAAGAGATCTTTTTATCTCTTAATAGAGAGCCTAGAGAGAGTTATAAGCTATAATTAATATTAAATATTATATTTATAAAATAGTTTAGCTTAATATATTTAAGCTTTTTAATTATTAAAATAATAGATCTCTTTTTAATAGATAATATAGTCTTATTATAAATCGATAGATTATTTTTTATTAATAATTACGCTTTAAATACGGATATTAGAGGGTTTAATATATATAAAGGCTTATATAGACGTTTCTTTTTAATTTTTTTTAGCGATAAAATTATTCTTTATATTTTTAATTACTCTTCGCGTTCTTTAAAGGTTAATATATAATATTAGATTATTTTATATATTAATATATATAACTTAAGCTTAAAAAGGAGATAATAAGAGAGTTTAACGGACTTATAAGTTATTTATAGATATTTATAAACGCGTTTAGGTTTAAGGTATAATATAGATATCGTTTATATTATTTATAATTTTAGCTTCTTCTATATTTATTAGAAGCTAAAACTAAAAATAAGATTTTTTAATTTTTTATTTATTCTCCTTTAGGTCTTCTTTACTTATAATAATATCTTTTAAGAAAGACGAAGACCGGAGCGGCGAGCTAAATAAATTAAATAGAATAAAGTTATTTATATTAATATCGTTATCGCTAGTATTATAATTATTATTAATAATTAAGCTATTAAGTAGCTTTATCTTTATTATATTAATAAGCGCGCTAATAAATAAATTATTAGATATAATCTTATTACTAGTATTCTCCGTTCTTATAAATATTAAAATTAGGACTAGAATTATTAGTTTAATAATAATTCGTTTCTTTATTTAGTTAAGCGTAGCTATCTTAATTTATTTAATTATAGCGGACCCTTTTTAGGCCTTAAATATTCTCTTAATAGGTCGCTTTTTAAACCCTTTAAGTATAATCTATATTATAGCTATTTCTTTATTACTAATATTTTTAAATAGTCTAGATTATCTAGTCTAGTTTAGCTTTTTAATAAAATCTATAAATAGATTTAATACTATCTTAATCTCGCGTTTAATCGCGTTTTAAATTAGCTCGGACGCGTCTATCTTAAAAAATATTATTATTATTCTTTTAGGTCCCGATAACCCTAATATATTAATTTTATTTAAGATTAGCGTCGCGATACCGTATATTATTATTTTTAAAGAATATATAGTTAATATCGCCGTCGTTATTATTATTAGTCTTTATAGTATAACTTATAATACTCTAATTATTATTATTAATATTAAAGATAGTATCCTAAAGAGTTTTTATATAGTTTATTTAATATTTAATAATATCGGTCTTATAATTATCGTCGTAATTATTATCGCTATTAAAGTAATTTAAATTTTTAAAGTAGTTTCTATATTATTAGCGTCCCCTATATAAATAGTATTAATATTACGTAATAATTTATTTAACTCTAGATTTAGGAGTTCTATTTCTTTAAAGTTAGATTATAATCGCTTTTAATTTAGAAGTTTATTTATTATTTTTAGATTCTAGATTTATTCCCTCTATTAAATATTAAATAAATATCTATAGTCGTTATTAATATAAGTTTTATCGTAATTTTTATATTATATATAGAGCCTATTATAATCTTTTATATAATATTCTCTCTTTAAATATTTATCGTATCTTTATAATACCGTATACGACGAAGATATATAACTAAATATCTAGTACTAGAAGTACTATCTAATTTTTATATTACGGTTATATATAATATATAAATAGGGCTCGTTATTAATTATTAATTTATAAAAGATATATTCGTTAGCTTATTTAATCTAGACGAACTCTAAAGAGAATAAGATTATAGATTAGATCTTTTTTAAAAAAAATAATTATTTAATTAAGACGATATTATTTAGAGACTTAATTATAGATAGTCTTATAATATTTTATATAATAATTTTTTACTTTACTATCGTCTTCTATTCCTTAATATTAATTCCCTTTAATATTTACGTATAAATAGTATAAACTACTATTTTATAAGTTAGTTAAAAGAGCTTAATATTCTCTTTTATAAAATAAATCTAATCTAAGACCGTCTTTTATAATTAGTCGGCGTCCGCCCTATTCTTAATATATATCTTTAAATCTCCCGACTTAAGTTATTTATAGGCGGCCGACGTAATATTAATATTAAATCCGTTAATAATAGTCTTATTTACTCTCTTTTTAATTTAATTAGAGAGAAGCTAATAAAAATTAATAAAGACTTCTTTCTTAAGCTTAAAGACGAGTCTTTAAGGGTCTTTAACGTTAATTATATCCGCTACGGGCTTATTATTAACCTAGACCCCTTTAGAGAGTATAATAACGCCCTTTATAAAGATTTTAGCGATAATCTAATTAAGTATTTAGAGAACGCGTTCTTCTCTTTTATAATATTAATATTAGTCGCTTTAGAGTACTTTAAAGTAATTAAGGATCTTAAAAATAGCCTCGATATTCTAGATCTTAATATATAGGGTTTATTAATTATCGAGTAGATGGAGGAGATATAAAAGAGAGATTTTTTTATTCTAATTTATCGCGTACTAGAGTTATTTATTAAAGTCGTTATTATATTATTTAAAATAGTCGAAAAACGTAATTAAGTATATATTACTTAATTATAAAAATCCTCTTTTACTAGTTATTTTAACTCTTATAATAAGGATTTAGATTAACTATTATTAATAAAGACGGTTTAGACGGATAAATAAATAATATAAATATCTATATAGATTTTAATATCCTATAATTATAAATCTAATACTAGTTATTAGCTATAGATACGGTACGTAGATATAAAATATAAGATATTAAAGGAGGGAAAGCCGCTTATATTAGATATTATTATATCTTTAAAATCGACCGTTTATTTACTCTAAAGGGCGCCGACTAGGTATAGATATAAGATAAATATTAAAAGATATAAAATAGCTAGAGGACGATTTATAATTATAGAGTAAGTAATTATTAATAGTACTAATAGGTGAAATTCTAAAAATTCAGTTCTTTCGTGGGGAGATGTTTTTCTTATACACGGTCATGTCTGACCCGAGTACCGTAGTGGAGTCAGTCTTGATATCGATCTCTGCAGGGACAGCCTGTCCATGGAAAACGTCACGTCAACTGCAGATTATGCTCCCCGGTGTAGCCTCTCAAAACCTGTAGCCATCCGCATTTCTGGTGATCTTTCATGCCTTGAGATAAGCAAGAAACGATGTAACCTTTGACCGAACGATCTCGGAATAGAATGACATTGAAAGAAGGGCAGGGGACGAGGAACATCGGGTGTCTTTCGGTGGGCCAGGGCTGCTTGCCTCGGCCAGATGGCTCCTTCGTTCTGCTCTGGCTGGCATGAGTTGTCCTTGTTGTAGGTGCAGCATCCGGCCTTTGTATGAGTATAGAAAAGTGCTGACTAGATCCAGATTGAGACTGTGAGTGACGGGTGCTTGTTGGTTGGTGTTGTCCCAAAAATGAGATTGCTACGACATAGTGCAGGTTTGAAGCTGCCCCCGTCTGAAGCTTGTAACACTAAGACGTCGGACAACATGCTTGAGAAGCCAAATAGTGCTTGTGTGTCGAAATCAGATACGCCAATTCGTCGTAGACTATGAGACCTACGCGATTACCAGGACAGTCATTTGTATGTGGTGTCCTCTGGCGAGAAATCTTCCTTGGCATCCAGGGGTCGCTCAAGCCCAACGCCACCGAAGTCATACCTAGAATCGGGTCTCTCCATTCACACCATACCCACTTGTATCTCCTTGACTGCATGAGCTTGCCTTCTCCTGTAGCTGAGGTATTTCCTCTTGCCGAAGTTCACTAAAAGAGAATACGTGTAGACTTTGTTAGGTTAATCTGGTTCCAAAGTCACATTCGCCTCCAATTTCCTAGCTCGTGTAAGGAACACAACGAACCCCAGTCTCTATTCTCCTGTGCTTCCGAGAGACAGTCTGCACTTCCAAGAATGCAACAGAATGAGATAGCAATGATCACAGATGAATCAAGGTGTCTAATGCCGAATTCTTTGCGCTCAATAGCTGCGTTGGAAGCGATCTTTAACAGCACGTCGTGTATCATTCTAGAGTCGGTGAAGTGTGAGCAAAGATATTTACTATCAAGACTATCTAGTTCTGCTATCCTCGATACATGTTGCTCGGTACCTCGTTCCATCCCCTTTCTCCTCAGCAGAAGCTGCTAAGATCTCGTGCTTCAATAGTAGTTGCCATCAGCAGCGTCATCAGCGCTTCGTTTGTAGTAGTTGCCATCGGCGGCATCATCGCTACTTCGCTTGTAGTAGTTACCGTCAGCCGCATCATCGGCACTTCGCTTGTAGTAGTTGCCATCGGCAGCGTCATCAGCGCTTCGCTTGTAGTAATTACCATCAGCCGCGTCGTCGCTGCTTCTCTTGTAGTAGTTTCCGTCGGCTGCGTCGTCACCACTACGTTTTTTGTAGTAGTTACCATCAGCTGCATCATCACCACTTCGCTTTTTGTAGTAGTTGCCGTCCGCGGCGTCGTCTCCACTACGCTTCTTATAATAGTTGCCATCGGCAGCGTCGTCACCGCTGCGCTTCTTGTAGTAGTTTCCGTCTGCGGCATCATCGCCGCTTCGCTTGGCAATGTCCATCACATTGGCTACAACCGCATTGTGGTCAGTCAATGATTCTAAAACTAGTTGGTTGATGGTTGCCTTACCTTCGGTCGCGGGAATGACACCGGCAACTGCCACAGCGGCGAAGAGAGCAACGGTGAGGAGGTTCTTCATCTTGTTGAGGTTGAGGAAATGTCCAAGTTATTGCTGGAGGTATTGGTTGAGATGTTCTCTTGAGTGTTAAGCAGAAGATGCCTTGTGTTGGATACGAGTAGAGAAGGGCAATAAAGAACCTTGGTTATATACGTCTTCGACGCTCAGGTGATGCTTGTATGAACCTCAATTGAAATTCCTCCAGCAAGATGAAGTCGGCATCGATGTAACAGCGTCGTGACACTCAAAGTCTGACTTCGCATCGTTCACACCAGAAACACATTGATCGACGTTGACTGTGTAAGCCTCGCTATGCGTGCACTTGATATGACATGTGGAGCTATATCGATGCATAGTTGAAGCTGCGCGAGAGGATTGCAAAGTCCCAAGACAGCATCACAGGGTGCAGATCCAGTGATGAGCTCGCGCATGACCAATCATACACACTGAAGCTGTATCGCGTTCAGGATTCATCAACTGCTGATCATCTCATACTCCTGTCGAAGCACCACGAGACAGCTGTGTTGTTGGCTTATTGTGAAGTGGCTCCATCTCCAAGCTTACTGGGTGGAGTGCAAGGGTCCTTGCGGCGACCTTGCTGATCAGTCAGGATAAGCTGGCTGTCACATTGATAGACTGTAATGGTGTGAGAGATTAGTCGTAGCCTCGACACTCTGAGAGCTGAAGTCAGGAAGTTGTCATGTTCGTCGTAACCAGTCGTAAGTCGGTCAGGGGCGGACCCTTGACCTGCATAAGGATCGGCGGTCCGCACCGGCCGCATTCTGGGCGACGCACAGTCAGTTCCGTGCCGCCTAACCTTCGTCGGTCATTGCCGATCTTCCACACCGGAAACCCAGTTAATGAAACCATCTTTCTGACCTCACATTGTCGATCATTTGGGATGGCATGTACGGCGAGATTCGTACTTGTCAGGCAAAAATGTTCACTGTTGCTCGCGTCGCGACGAAGCCATCTGAGATGGCCCTCTCTACCCTGATCATTCACTCCAGCTTTTCTCACCACCTTCTACATATGCGTATTTGTTGCACATCGACTTTGCAAGGACGTCGACATAGACATCAGAGAACAAGATGAATTCATCCTCGGACCTTGACAACGACCCTCTGCTCAAGACGTTCCCATCAGAATCTGATCCGGATGTCGAGCTAGCACTCCTCCGTCAGCAGCAGCGAGCACAGAAAACGACACCGACATGGCATGCCATACATCTGTGTGCATTGCTACTATACAGTGGTATCTTTGTCGCCATGCTACTCAAGGGGTACGCCGGTTATCCTTCTCCTGTCATATATGATATGTATGCGGACAAGGCTCACCAGCCGAGCGAAGAAGACCTGATGTTCTGTAAGTGTGCTTCTACTCCGAAATCTGAACGAGTGCTGACCAGCATCAGCCCCAATTCAAGACGCAGTCAAGAGAGAAAAGCGCACCCTTGATCTCAATGTTCACGAAAGCAGTCCATACAAGGGCCCTCCGTCACCATCCGTCGACGCCAAATGGCGAGATCTCTTCAGCTGTATGTTCCCTGACTCCCACTCTAACTCTACATCACATCATGAAACATCCTAACAACACCTCAGACAGCAAAATCCGCGTCACTGCCTCAGACCTGGCCCACATGAACCGCACCTCAGTCCAGCTGAGCGACGGCTCCGGAGACTTCCTCGCCACCCCCGACACATACCACCAGCTCCATTGCCTCTGGTACATCTTTCAATACATCCACCCGGAAGCGTACACAGTCAAGCCCACCAACGTCCCCATCATCGACCATCTAGACCACTGCATTGACGCCGTTCGCGCGTACATCATGTGCCACGCCACAACCAGCCTGCAGACGTACTCCTGGATCCCCGACCTGCGGATTCCCTGGGCGAACTTCAAAGTCGACAACGTCTGTGTCGACTGGGAACACTATGACGGGTGGATGAAAGAGCACAGCATTGACATCTTCGATCCGGTCATGCTCCGTCATCCCACTCTGGGCTTGAGCTTTCCGGAGCAGAGGCCGTCGAATTTCCATATGCCCACCCACCTGTAGTAATCACTGTTAGAGCGAGATAACTAAATGTACATGCTTTCCTTCTGGTTCGTTCCACGTCACAGTCATTCATGCTCAAAACAAGAATGCCCGAGAGCAATGCGTGCCAGAACCCTTGACTCGATCCACATGGCAATCCCATTCGTGGAACGGTGACTACTATGATTGCTCGCTTTTCCTCAATGCCCATTGGCCACCCCATCTACCTAACACATACCCACCCTCGCACCACCAGCATCACGACTCTACCCCCGAATTCTCAACGTATCCCATCCCCGAAGTGCAGTCGGACACAACACACCTGGACATCAAACCCGTGAAAGCGGGTCCATCTCATCCAATCACCACCACGAGATTCCGAACACCGCAGATCCGGACGTTCATATCCGATAGGTCTGCCCACGCACGAATCAGCGCGGTTGGAACGCGAGCGTCGCTACAATCGCGGTATCACGGCAATGAACAAATTGAGTCATTCTGGCAGAAGAAGTTTTAGTTGAGATGTATATAAGCGTCGTGGACGACCGTGGTTTCACTGCCATTTCCATCATTAAGAATCTGTATCTTTAAACATCTATACGCTAAGCCAACAGCACACCATGACAGCCACCACCATCGCGACGTTCGACAAGAACACTCAGGCCCTAGACGTCGCAGCGGCCTTCCCAGGCTCCATCAAGAACCGCACCGTGCTCATCACGGGCGTCAACAGAGCGGGCATCGGGTACGCAACCGCCGAAGCGTTCGCATCCCAATCCCCCGCCCGTCTGATCCTGGCGGGTCGCTCGGCGATGAAGGTCAACGAGTGCGTCAACGCCCTGAAGCTCCAGCATCCGGAGATCGACATCCGGACGGTGCTGTTCGATCTGTCGTCGCAGAAGTCGGTGCGGGCGGGCGCGGCTGAGGTGCTCGCGTGGGAGGACGTTCCAGAGATCCATTTGGTCGTTAACAATGCTGGCGTCATGAGACATGGCGAGGAACACCCTGGGCCTGTGCCTTTGAGTGAAGACGGGATTGAGGATATGTTCGCGACGAATCATGTCGGTCACTTCCTGTTCACGAACCTGATCATGCCGAAGATCATTGCGGCGGCTGCGGCGAGTCCTAAGGGGGCGGTCAGGGTGGTGAACCTGAGCAGTTCGGGGACGTGGTGTAGTCCGTTGCGGGCCAGTGATGTTGGGTGGTCGAAGCCGGCGTCTCAGCTGCCTGAGGAGGAGAGGCCGAAATTCAAGATTATGGAGACGGCGGGGATGGTTTTCACTGAAGACTTGTCGTACATCCCGACGGCGGCGTATGGGCACAGCAAGACGTGCAATATCTTGTTCTCCGTCGGGCTGAACGAGAAATTGTTCGAGAAGTACTCGATTCTGAGTCTGGCGCTGAGCCCTGGGGAGGTCAAGTCTGAGCTGTCGAGGAATACGGACCAGGAGTGGTTGGATAAGGCGATCAGGAAGCGCGAGGAGATGGGATTGATGCACTAGAAGACGCCAGGAGGTGGTGCCAGCACGGTTTTGGTCGCCGCTTGTGATCCCAAGTTGGGCTTGCCCGAAGCCAGTGGGAATGGACAGTTTCTTGACAACTGCCAGATTGCTCAGGGGCCACCTTGGGCTGTTGACAAGAGCGCGGCTGAGAAACTTTGGCAAATTAGTGAGAAGTTGACAGGCCAGCAATTTTCGTTCTGATTTTCGAATAATGTAAGAAGTTTAAATAGCTGAACTAGGACACCACAGCATCAATTGAACTAGTCGACTTCTTTTCTGACATGACCTCGGATGACACAGAATCGCTTTGCGTAGTCCATGTGCTCTCAGTCCATTGATGTGTGCGAAGGTCGTACTCCTGACTGGCCCATGTGATAGTCCCATATTCCGTCTTACGACCACAATCCAAGAAAAGCCTTCCGGCTCTGTCAGCTGGAAGTACGAGGTCGATTTTGCTCACTCTGTAACTTGCGGGCAATGATATCGTAGCCAGATCAGCATCCGTTGGGGGATCAAGCACACCAAAGTCTTCTTTTCCCTTCATGAAATCGTAGAAATTTCCTTCTTCGAGACATGCCACCCTGCAAGCTACTGGAGTGACCAGATCTACATTCCAGATGCCTTCTCGATGAGGTGATGACCATAGTAATCGGATCGCCTGATGTCTGATGCGATGGTTACGACACTTGATAGCCGTGTAATACAGTGGAGCGACCCAGCCGATGTCGGACATTGAGTTTGGCGAGGACAGCTCAGGATCATGATGACCCTTGATGTTGCGCTTGCCATTGGGAAAAACAATTTTGTGTGTTTTGATACAGTATGCGACAATTTTCAGGAAGACTGAATCAAATCGATCGAATCCCATTTCGTTCGAAGTGTCCGTACATGTTCCAACCAGTATGACAGTGAGATAGTAGTAGAGACGAAGGAGCCCATATGCAAAGCGTTCTTGCATGCCAGCTGTCGAGGGCAACTTAGATTCGGTCGCTTCATGAATCTGTGACCATGTACATAGCTCTTCTTGTGTTCTCCTCCGGTCTTGAATCAGTTCAGTGCTAGCACAATTGGTGGCACCTGTGTCAAATTGACATGATCGCTCACGGATATCAATAGCACGCAGCATTATGTGCTCCAGACAACGTCTAGCATGGTTTGTAGACCGAAAAGTGTCAATGTTCAGCTGAAGACGAGGTCCTACAACTTGCAGACTAGGAAATGTTGAGAGTTGTCCCAAGAGCTTGGCTTGAACGAGAGAGCGTGTGAGCATGGTAAGAACCCAGCCGTCCACATAGATAGTTCGAGGCTCGTACGGTTTGGTACCTTCATTGCTTTCCAAGAGATGCAGTAGGTTCAGGCCGTGTTCCAGGTGCAGCAGAGCATTTGTGTAGTGCCCACGGAGGTAGTCTGCCCAGACGAACAAAACGCACGAGATGAATGTGGTGTGCACAGATGTCCGCCCATGATCAGTCAAGGATGGTTGGAGACACTTGATGGCCTTTCTATATTGTGACACAGTGAAGACTGCTTGTGCATCATTGCGCTCTTCTCCCAAAGAGCCCGTGCCTTGTACTTCTTCCTTGTGGGCAGAAGCGAGAGCAATCATAGCGTGTCTGATGGCAGGCTCGGTGACACTTGTTTGGTAGAGCAGTGTGTTCCAATGGCCAGACACGAACACACCAGGCAGCTTCGTGGCCGAACGATGCATGAACCATTCAAATCCGTTTATTTCTTTGACGTGCAAAGTCATCAACGGCACTGATGCGATGGTCTTCACTTGCGTGACAGTTTTTGAAACTGGCCTCAACTTGATGATGTTGGTGTTCCCAGCCAGATCTTGTGGCTGCATGCCAGATGTGCGGCTGCCACCACCCCAGACTCCGTAGCCATCACATGTGCGACCAGTGGACTTGCATCGTTGACAAACAGGCCACTCTTCATCACACTTGACTTTCCGGCGTCTGCATGAGTCAGCCATAGGTATTGCACTGGACGTTCTCCTCATACTTGCAGGTTCGGCAGCCAGATTTCACCTTTCGACGCATAGGTATATTGACGGAGATGTTGACACTCCCGTCCTCTGCCATGGCGAAGATATCGTCATCGTCATCAAATGGCTAAGGAAGCGAATCTGAGATCACCAAAGTTGAATATTGGAAAGCAAGGCCGCACCGGAGATATCTGAATATAGTACCAACTGGGTCCCTCGGAAACTCGGACCTGTGATTGGTTGCCTGTCTGAGATCGACCAAGTTCAGATGCGATGTGACACGGCGCCTGGTGGTCATTTCTTACTTTTGCGACTGCAGCTAGTCCCTGAAGGACGGGACAAACTCACTGTCCTGTATGCTTTTGGACTATCTCCTGTACCATCGCGAGCCGTGTCTAGCTTGTCAGGCAAAGATGAGTGGGCGTCATGATTGGCAATGAATCGCCATAGCTGCAGGGGGATGTTCACCCCGCAGCCCCTCTACAGCTAATCATGTCCAAGGTTGGCGAAGCTGAGGTTGAGGTCTAGCTGACCCTGCAGCATCAGTACAGCACATGCATCGGTATCTCTCACCATGAGTAGTACACTATCTTTCCCTTTCTTCTCGAAGCGCAACAAAGAACCACGCGCCATGGCTCCCAACGTCACCATCCGTAACATCACCACCACTCAACTCGAGCTTGTCCTGGTGGAACACTTTGACCCCCATCAGAAAGCAGGATTCAGCTTTCAGAACGTGACGAGGGGTTTTGCCAACGTCACCAACAGCATCGGACTGACCAACTCCACCACACGCAGAGCTGTACCTCAGATATCACCAGATGCCCAACCCTTCGACAAACGCGATGTGAATGTCCAACTCCCTCCCTTTACGATCACTCCCACAGATATACAAGCAGAGATCAACAACCCAGAGGAACGACTAAGGTTGACATTTCAAAATGAGCAAGGAGAGAGACACCAGATGTACTGTCCAGTACCAACAACAGAAACACAAGGTCTAGTCCCAATCACAGAGAACCCGCAAATGCGCCTTGTGGGCATTTACCTACCTGAGCATGCATTCGTGGCCATCTACTCCGAGTCAGATCTTCACTCGTGGATGGGCAAACTAGCAGACGACCTCCCACTAGGCGTCCTTTCAATACCAGGAACACACAACGCCCCAACATGCCACGCCGCCCCTCCCTCGGTCCGCTGCCAAGCCGTCTCTCCCTGGGACCAACTACAAAACGGTGTGCGCTTCTTCGACATCCGCGTCCAAGTCCCCGAACCATTCGACCCGAACAGCGACAGGCTCGTGCTCGTCCATAGCGTCTTCCCCATTTCCTTGACCGGCAACAAGTACTTCCGCGACTTATACAACGACATCCGCCGATTCCTGGACGAGAACCCCTCAGAAACACTCATCCTCTCCCTCAAACGCGAAGGCACCGGCAAAGGCACAGACGAGCAACTCTCCCAGATCATAAAAGCCCACTACGTCGACCCAGACGCGGACCACTGGTTCACCCAGCCCCGAGTCCCCACGCTAGGCGAGGTTCGCGGCAAAGTCACGCTCGTCCGCCGCTTCAACCTGGAAGAGAACCTGAAACACGAACACGACAACCGCGGCTGGGGCATCGACGGCTCCTCCTGGGCCGACAACACGCCTGACTCCCTCTGCCCCTCCGGCGACCTCCGCGTCCAAGACTTCTACGAAGTCCTCGAAGAGCCCTCCATCGACCAAAAAATCACCTACGTCCGCGACCAACTAGAGCGCAGCGGCGCGGTGGTCGCCTCGCCCGACGCCGTCCGCGACTCCCAAGCCGACCCGTGGGACGACAAGAAATTCCCCATCTTCGTCAACTTTTTGAGCGCGAGTAATTTTTGGAAGGTCGGCACGTGGCCCGAGAAGATTGCCGCGAGGGTCAATCCGGCTACGGTCGAGCATTTGTGTCGCTCGCACATGGTCAATGGGGATGGGGGCGTGAAGGAGGGCGAATGGGGGACTGGCGTATTGGTCTGTGACTGGGTTGGACTTGATGGGGATTGGGATTTGGCCAGGTGTGTGGTCGGGATGAACGCCAAGTTGCAGAGGTAGGTTGTTGTATGCGGAGGAATGGTTTTGGGATGGAGTCAGAGACTGGTATCTGTTCATGGTTGATGTTGTAGCATGAATGATCTGGGCGTGCAAAACGAAAATGAGTAGAATGTGTGGATATAGAAAAAGATGCATTTCGCTCAATCTTGGGCAGTGTTAGAGAATCAGAATGTGATGTGCACAGGCTTTAGGGACTCGCGCTTGATGTGTTGCGGCATTAAGACTGCGCAAGTCCACCCTTACACGTCAGAGATACATGCAAAGCACGAGGTCAAGGACGAATCCGTCCATTGGTTTTGCCCAAGCATCTACACGAGTTTCGATGCGGTTCGATCGTTTATATGCCGCGAAGACCTGTCTCAACGGCCCAACCTTTCCGCCATTCTCTTCCTCTTCACCCGCTCCATACTCTCCTTGACACCCCATCCATGCCTGAGCATCTCTCCCACATCCTCTAGGTCCAACCCCATCGTCTCGGGGTATATCCACCAAACCACAACGAAGCCTATAGCACAGATGCCGGCATAGAGCACAAACGTCCAACCCGGCGTGATGGCCTGCATGAGTGGTAAGAAAGTCAATCCAATGATGGTGTTACTGCCCCAGTTCGTAGAGGTAGCGAGTGCTGATCCTAAAGATCGTACGCTCAGAGGGAAGAGCTCGGACTGTTGCCATGGAACATTGCCGAGACCGGTGGCGTAACTTGAGACATATAGTACAAGTGAGATCAAAATGCATATGGCGGGTAGTCGTGCGACTGGTACAGCCTCCATCTGCTCGGGGTACGATTTCGCTCTGGAAGCCCCCGCAAAATCCACAAACGTAAATGCTAATGCACACAGCAAGAGTGAGATGACCATGATCGGGATAGTGAGCAGTAGGATTCGTCTGCGGCCAATCCGGTCGATGGCATAGAAGGCGACGAGCGTGAATAGAAAGTTCGTGAGTGCGATGCTGAGCGATGTGAGTGTTGGAGAACTGAACTGCAGTAGGTCGAAGATGGTGGCAGAAAAATACATGAGAGAATTGAACCCACAAAGCTGCTGTAGCGCTTGAAGCATGCAGGCTATTGTGAGTGCTCTCCGGTGTGGTCCATGGAACAGGAGTGATCGAAGTGCTGACGGTAGAACAGAAGTACGATTCGATGTTTGAACACTCGATTTGGCTTCCTCTTCTTCGTGCAGTTCTTTCTTGACCGCGGCAAGAACATTGTTCACTGTATCTGTTCGCCTTGCTTGCCCCTTGTACACCTTTTGTAGAATGGCACGTGCCTTCTCCTCTTGTCCGATTCGCGCCAAATGTCGAGGTGTCTCGGGCATGAACATAAGAAGTACGAGCTGGGTGATAGACGGCAGAGCTCCAAGACCGACCATCCATCTCCATCCTGCCGGCTTGGATGAGAGCAACCATCCAACAACATACGCTACCACTTGTCCGCCTGTAATGAAGAGCGAGGACACTGTGACCAGACGTCCTCTCAAGTGTCCAGGAGCCAACTCCCCTATGTATAGAGGTGTGATCAAACTTGCGCCACCTATTGCCAACCCAACGATGCTCCTCCCCAGTATCATGCCCCAGACTGTGCCTGTGAGAGCCTGCCAAAGTGCGCCAAACGTGAACAATGCATCCGAAAACAATATAACATTCTTGCGCCCAATTCTGTCAGCCAGAAAACCTGCAATCGGACTTGCGATCAACGCAAATAAACTGGTGCATGATGTGATTAGACCCTTGTCGAGCGTCGTAAGATTTCGTGAAGATAGATCGGTTCCAATTGAAACAAGGGTAGAGGAAATGACACCTGTGTCGTAACCGAATAGCAGACCACTGACTCCAGCCGAGATTGTCAGTGCCCATATGAAAGCATTTGGACCAGGTTGTCTGTCCGCTGACTTCGAGTCATCCTCTGCATCATCTTCTCGAGCAATTAAAGGATCTTGAGGCTCGGCCTCTGGTTCGGTACTTGAATGCGGTGGAAGGTTGGCCATTGCGAAAGAGTCCACCTCAGCCAAATCTTCGTCTTTCAGCCGAGGTTTAATGAGGGTCATCGAGGCATGGTGTATTGTTTGGAATCAGAGACCAATTTATTGCCGGCAGGCATGGTACACGGACGATCGTTGGCAGCCATGTGTCTCGCGCGCATTTCCGACGTGCCAGCCAACAGACATACTTCCAGATATGGAGAATTCGGGGCGACTTGCCCTCCACGGTGAACGCCTTTCGGGGCTTTGCACACTTTGCATTGTTTGCAACTGGCAGAGCGGGAAGCTAACTGTTTCCAGCGGCTGCCAATATCCGAGGCATCTTCTTGATGACTTTCGTCATCAACCTGGGACCCGATTTTCCAGCTGCACCGACGTTGAGCAGCCGCGGCTATTGATCGTCATTTATTTTCAAGACTCCTTCAGACTCTTGAGCGCATTGCATTATCGATTCTTGCTTTCTTGAACTGTCATCGCCATGCCTCCACCAAACCCCGACTGGGTCAAGGCCCTGAAGCCATCCGGACCACAGGGTTCGGAGCTCCTCGAGCAGGAGAGAGCCAAGTCAAACCTCAATGTCGACCAGCTGGCAACTTTCATGTTTACCAATGAAATCTTGGACCGAAATGCAAGACTACTCAAAATTCTTGAAGCTGATCCCGTGTTCGACAAATCACAAAACTACTTCAGAGGACGAACGGAGAGAATAGAAGCTGCTCTAGCAAGAGGAAAGAGGTTGAGACAGCTTTCGGTCAAGCACAAGTGGACAAATGAAGAGTACAATGCTGCCAATGAACTCATCAGTGAACCGACACCTTATGGTCTGCATGCTAGCATGTTCTTGAAGACATTGCAAGAGCAGGGAACACCCACACAGCATAAGCTATTCCTAGAGAAGGCACAAAATTATGAATATATCGGATGTTATGCTCAGACCGAATTGGGCCATGGTTCCAATGTAAGGGGTCTCGAGACGACCGCAACCTGGAACCCAGAAGACAAAACATTCACCATCCATTCACCACACCTTACGGCCTCCAAATGGTGGATCGGATCGCTCGGAAAAGCTGCCAATCATGCTGTTGTGATGGCACAGCTCATTATCAAAGGCAAACCATATGGGCCACATCCATTTGTTGTACAAATCAGAGATCTCAAGACACACGAACCTCTTCCGAACGTCCACGTTGGTGACATTGGACCCAAGTTTGGATACAACACCATGGACAATGGATTCCTCTTGTTCAATCACGTCAAGGTTCCACATGCTAACATGCTGAACCGGTTTTCGGGTGTTGACCCTGAGACTAGCAAATACATCAGACCCTCAAATCCGGCTCTTG
>JAOSBN010165431.1:0-21338 GCA_027563595.1 Erythroxylum suave | reverse complement strand
TAATATTATAATAATATTTACTTTATATATATTAAACTCCGCGAATCTTAGTTCCTAATTAGCTTATTTCACCGTATCTATTAATAATATTAATATATCTAGCTATAAGGCTCTCCCCTAGAATAAGACTAATATATATTTTAACACTATTTTATTAGGAGCTTCGCCGAGATCTCTTTTTATTAAAAAGATATATATTATAAGATAATAATAGGATTTTATTAATAAATAAAATTTATTAGAGATATTTAATTATAATCTATAAAGAGAAAGTATATAATATATATCTAAGATTAATATTAATAACACTAGATTAGAGATAAGGACCTTATAATAATAATAATAATAATAAAAACGTTAGCGACGATATAAGAATACTAGAGATTCTAATAAAATAAAGAGACTAGTTAAATAATATATTAAAGATTTAGCTAATTAATAATAAAGCTTAAGATTTTAAAAGTTATTATTAGAGAGCACTATACGCGGAAATAATAAATAAAAGACCTTAGATTTTAGCGCCGTCGAGATAGAAATTTAGATATATAAATATTCTAAGATAAGGCCTATAGTATTAAATTAATATAATAAAAATATTAAAATAGAGAAGATGCTAAAAGGAGTATAAATATAATATCTTTTTTTATTAATAGCACTTTTTTAATAGATAATATAATTAATAATAATAATAATAATAATAAAAGAGACACTAAATAAAGTAACTATAATATTAATAATAATAATAATAGCGATAATATAATCTACTAAAGAGGTTCTAACTAAGAATTTATATCTTAATAAAATATTAAGAAAGATAACTTCTCGCTCACTAAATAAGTAAGTTTCCGCCCCTTATATTAATAATAATATTTATAATATAAATACTCTAATTAATATACTATTATTACCGCTAATAATAATATTATTATCTAATATATCTAGTGCGCTCTACTTTATTAAAGCCGATATTATTTATTTTCTTAATAACTTTAATATTATATATAAAGAGATATAGATTATTAAAGAGAATAAATATAAGAGATTAGCCCGGTATTATTCTATCTCTTGGTTTAGGTACTAGGGTTAAGGCTTAGATTTATAGTAATTTTATATTTTATTAGTTATAATAGTAGTTAAACCATTAAATAAGCTATATTAAGTTACCTAATATTAATAGACCTCGTCGTCGTGGAGTAATGTCGTCGCCTAGGAGGAGAGATTTCGCTGGTGATAAGGCTAGTGCCAAGAGCGTGACAATTCATAAGGCTAGTGCCAAGAGCGTGACAATTCATTGATTGGCTAGACCCCAGCTCACGAGGCTAGTGCCAAGAGCGTGACAATTCATCTATTGGCTAGATCCCAAGCCACGGCCTCTTCTCATTCGTTAAACTCTCAGCGTGACAATTCTGCTATTGGTCAGCCTCGTACATATAAATCCGAGCCTGGAGGTCAAGTTCCTTCTCCCCATAATCAGCCGTATAACCATAATTTGTAGTCATACTCCATGCTTCTACAACCATGTCGACAATCTCCAAGTCACACTCGAAATTTATACTACCAGTTTCTATTACTATGCCGCTACTCTCATATGCACACCAACGCACACATCATCGTCGCTACAACCCCATACTTCCGGCCTATGGAACCTGGAATTTGTTCTCTAATTATCACTCACAGTACTATTCTACATACGTAATTAATTCACACCTTTGGTTGCACAATTAATATTTTCCCCCATAACGTTCCTTAGGTCTCATCCTAGACATTTGTCTAGGTAGGTCCCTCAGTAGTTTCCAGTGCACATAGAATGTTTCCGCAAACCAGGAGAGATACATGCCACCAGGAACCATAAAGGACCGGGGACGGGTGCAGATCTTTCGCGTGACAATTCTGTGATTGGACCACGACCGTGACAATTCGCCTGTCGTGTAACGCTAAACTAAATTCGGACACCACCGTAAACAGTTCTTCGCCCACGGTACGACCACGTCTTATTCTTCCCAGTCTACACACACCCGATTCTTCTACCGATAATATGTCAGAGGATGACATTCTAGAATGACGTCCTCGTAACTAGTCCATCATTACCGAGACCGTCTCCGCTCCTACACTTTCACAATAAACCCGTTAAATTCTTACCCTCAGGTCGAAAGACGCATACTACACAATACTATAATAGAGCAAGAAGGATTACTCTACGTAGTCCAGATATCGGGATGCTTAAAGGTGTAACGTCGCATCCCCCAGAGAACTTATTCTTTGTTTAGGTATTACCGAATACGTGACTCTAGAATCCCGGAATGATGTTAGCAGGACAACAGGGACTTAAATAGTCGCAACTAAACTACAAATGGTGATCGAACGTCTCGCTATTCACACTACACTACGAGGTGTTTAGAGATTTTTTCCAAGTATGTGAGAGGCCAAACCATACTGGGCGTTACAGAGCGTGCTCTATACTATCAGATAAGTGTCAAATGAGACCTCAGTAGATCTGGAAGAGTCTAGGAAATCCAGACGATGTAGATTGTCTTCATCACCTTTCGAATGAACAGTAGAAACATAATTTAGGAGCCCTCATTACCATAAGTACTGAGGGCCGTGGCGTCCTCAGTCACAGGGTCCTTGAGATACTTGTCCATAAAGTGCGCGTAAATTTTAAGAAATGCATGCGCTGAAGGTTTTGGGGTAGCTTTCAAAATATTAAAAATCCCGAATTTACCAAACTCTGCGAATTGGGGAATGCCAACTTCTATTCCCGCCTGACAGCATACACGTTCACGTTAATATCTACGCTTGACTCTCAAACGGCTTTATCGAGATCTCTTATCAGGGGTCAAGCACACTCGTTCATGTGTAGATCTATAACACGGCTTACCTTTTCAGGTCAGTCCAACCCTGGAGCTCCAGAGTTGGGAACCAACCTTAGAACAACCACCCGGATCTATGACAGGGTTCACATTTTCAGATCACCAGTCCAACCCTGGAGCTCCAGGGTTCGCGAACGGCCTCAAGAATAGCACCCAGGTCTGTAACTCGACTCACTTTTTTGGGTCTTAGGTCCAACCCTGGAGCTCCAGGGTTCGGGAACGGCCTCAAGAATAGCACCCAGGTCTGTAACTCGACTCACTTTTTTGAGTCACCAGTCCAACCCTGGAGCTCCAGGGTTTAGGACCGGCCTCAGCACAACCACCTAGGTCTGTGACCGGGCTCACATTTTTGGCTCGTCGGTTCAACCCTGGAGCTCCGGGATTACCATAACACATCTAGAGACCATTTTAGTTCCACGACGGTTTCTCGTCATTACCATCTCGTATCACATAACTTGTATTCTTTACCCCGAACCCACAAGTTCTATACCCTTTGCCTAGTATCTATCCTTCGGGGGCTCGACCCAGACATCTATCTAGGTTGCCATATATTTTAGGCCCGTAAACCCCGAACCCAGACAACTGTCCGGGTACAGCCCTGCCGCTTTACTGTAGATCCTAGTATCAACATTCCTTGCTTCTCCCCCTGAGAAGAAATCTAAACACCAGTAACCCTACGAACACAAGATTGTGATTTTTCCTCAATCTACACCATGACACCTAACATGGCACCTAAGCGCGGTCGTCCTCAATCGACCGACTTCGTCGACACGAAACAGATGCGTATCCGCGAGCAAAACCGTAAACGCAAACAACGCCAGCGTGAGCGTGAGCTTGAACGTCAGCTTCAACGACAATCTGGGGCTGCGGTTAACTGTGATCCGACGGAGGCTCAATTGGACCAGAGTCAGTTTATTGTCGACCAGCCTCTGAACCTGATCCCACCGGACCCGACACTCATCCAGCTTGGCCTGCGCATCGAAGGATTAGAACTTGCAGAGGATATGCAGGACATCCCTTCTAACCATGACACTATCGATGTTCCTGAACACGACACGTATGATTCTGACGTCGCACATGTTGACCAAGAAGCTAGCCCTGGGTCCCACCGCTGCCGTTCTGAATCACCGTTGCCGTCGCCTCAGGCCATCGTAGCTAGACGTCGCGCCTCGTCTCCTCGTTCCCTTATACCAGCCGAATTCTCGTTCGATGACGATGGCAACAGTAAGACTTGTTAAAACCACACGTTACCGCTCACTAACGGGAGATTTAGTTCTGTCTGACGATGTTCCCTCCGATCACGAATCCCTTCCCGATCTCCACGACTTACTACGCGCTTCACAAAGTCCTTTTCAAAACCCAGAACTCCACCCGCCTGCAGCAACTCGAGATCAGGTGACTACGCAACCGCCCAACCTATCTAATGGATTCACCCTGTACGACATTGAAGACATTAGCGGCCCTACTAGTTATGCCCTCTCACGATATTCTCCGCCTAGTGTCCACGAGGAGATACCTTCAGATGACGAGAGACAGGATCATCTATTTACTAATCGATTAGGTACTAACATGTCAGAGGAACCGCAAGTAGATTTCTCGGCACAATTTGTAGACAATGATTTAGAACTTCCTGAAGATGACGCAGGTATAGGTCACACCGTTAGCGACGATCCGGTCCTCGAGCCTGAAATTAATACCTACATCCAGTCCAATGAACCACCCCTCGATCAGCCCACCGAAGTTACGGATTTCCTAAGTGAGGAAGAGGAAGAAGAAGAAGAAGAAGAAGAAGAAGAGGAGGAGGAGGAGGAGGAGGAACAACGTGCTATTATCACTAGAGCTGTCGCAGCAAAGCTTGTCCAACAGCTTGAGACGGAAGGGTTCCATGGCTGCACCGACACCCAACATGCTCAAGAACTTCAGCAGCATAACAATGACACCGGTGACGATGGCCATCACGATCTACGTGAGCTAATCAACTACGCCGAGAGCTTTCCTCGCCGACTTCAGCAGGACGAGATCCTAAAGACCTCGCACGCCGCCCTCCCTTCACCCGACACATGGAAATCGATGTTTTGTGGTGTTACGCCAGGAGAAACGCGTCCGCGGCAAGCATGCCTGCACAAAGAGATGGCACAACCGCAACAGCCTCGTGTGGCGCACGATGTCGACAGCTTCCTCGGGTTTGCTAGTTCACTGGCGTTTGCGCAGCAAGGTATTGTCATCCAACCGATTCCGTTGGCAAAACAAAATGTCAACAATAATGTTCACGTCCATGTGGAGTTGTTGGAAGAAATAGATGACGTGCCCCGCTTGGTTTCAACCGCCATCAAGGACGTTCCACATTTCTATCTGGGTCGCGTCCAGGGCAGTGACGACATCACGGTTCACATTCTCTTCCCTCATATGCCACTTACACGTGACAAGGTGAACACACTACGCCGTGAAGACCTCACTAAATGGCTCGATCACATCCTCCTCCCCACTCTCCACGAACACTGTGAGTCTCACGTCACGCAGCATCTACCGGCCAGCTTCGACCACGCGTATCTCGCCAGTCGGGCCCGTCAGGTAGAGAATCGGATGGTGAACTCACAGGGGTATGATTCTCAACAGGCCATCGCCTACTTCCTCGATCCGGACAACCTGGATCAAGTATGGGATGCCATCGTCGCCAAGACAGAAGAACCCGGTTATCGCCACTTCGCCGACCCCCAGATCTATTTTTCTGCCAAAGGAACGAAACTGCGCTACAAGACAACACCTAGCCGTCCTACCCTTCTCGATGTGTTACTCAACTTTGACATCTCCCTTCACACCGTCCTCGATTTCAATTTCATCTTCACCGATCGTCTCTATGTCGACATTGGCAAGGAGATCGTTGCTCCCGTCAGCTTTGTCCGCCGTCAACCGTCGAATGATCAGGAAGCGCAAGTGTACCTATGGAAGAGATGTTGCCTCGAGTCATACCTACGCTGGCTGTACGATGGACACGTGCCTAAAAGTAAACAGACGTGGTTTCACGTTGGCTTCCTGCGCGACGCGTGTAACCTGTGTTCTGAGACACCTCAGGCGTCTGAACTTCGGCGTGGAGGCCTCATCTATAGCCAGTTTTACGGTTCATTCAAGGAAACGATCGATGCGGCGAAGACGTATCCCTTCCAGAATGAAGGCCTTGAGGAGATGTGTCTCGACAAGACTATCCGCAAGGGTGCCCGCGCCGTGGGGGGAGGTCGCCCTCGTGATGTCCAAGTCATTCGGACCGCCTATCTCGCGAGCAAGAAACGGCTCTGGGTCAGTCTTCGAGCCTCGCGTCGTAAGTCCTTTGGTGTTCGCGAGGAGCATCGTATCTCGTGGGCTCTCTTTCAGGCCATTGTTCATCTCCTGCGGGAGGTGGACCCTGAAGATGCCGCCACCACCGCACTCGACGACATCCCTTCCTACGTCTGGGCGATTCGGACGCGTCGCTTTACCGACTTCTTTACCCACAACGTCGACAAGTTTGCCACTGGATTCGAGTTAGTAGCTGCCCACGCGAGCCCTGACTTCTACAGCTGGGAAAACACCAAGATGATGGCCATGTTTCTGCGCTGTCTTCGCTTTTCCGTTGTCGGGGGGCACCTTGCGCGAGAATCTGCCTTGTGGTGGAGTCGCAAGGATCGTCGTGCCGACCCGGACGACCCTACCGCCGTCCCGCGCAGATGGTACGGTCTCGGATTCGCCAAGACGCTCTCTCAGTACGGTTACTGTTGGCTCGAGCCGCGGTTTCACTGGGGTCGCGTCGTCTTTAAGTCACGGATCACGGATCACGTCTTGTTTGGGAACCATTCGCTCCGAGACCACTACCTCCGCCGAGGGGGCCAGGTTCAAGCATTCTTCGACACAACGCGGCGCATGGATCTCGCACTGGAAGGGCTGTACAGGTACCACCGGCGCCACCAACGGCTTCACCACGACGTCGTTAACCTCATCATCCACATGATCTTGCAAGAGTTTCGCATCAACACCATCCGGATGATATCCAGGAGCGACGTTGACCCTGACGCCCTCGATGAAGCCCTCCTCGGACAGGAGGTCTTTACTTTTCAATATCTCGACACCATCCTGATCGACGGCGTCCACCTGCTCTCTGGTAACCGTGCCGGTGACCCGCAGCCCGTCGATGTCGTCCAACGCCTCTTCTGTGACACCAAGTGGCCGCGACCGTACTGGCAAGACAAACCTTTCCGGGTCATGTACCGGCGTGCCTGCACCTACCTGCGTCAGCGCATCTCTCCCGCGGCCATGGAAGAGTTCGAAGATGACTTCCTCGGTGTGGCCCTCATGTTTCACTGGGTCCTGCCGTATCCCGCCAAGGACGCCTTCACCAACCGTACTAAGCAGGGACAACTCATCTGGTTCTCCGTGCAACCCACGTGCCGCCGACCCGTCGACGAATCCGACTACGTGTGGGCCAGAAAGAGCCACCACGCCGGTACTCCGCCCGCCTTTCCCGCCTATCTTGACTGGACCCCGGAACAGTGGCGTCACCACCTCCGCCAACCCCCTCCACCGTAACGTAGTCTCACTCTTTTTCTTGCGTGACGTAGTCTTCTGGAACATGTTCGTCGCAATGTCATGAATCTCAACCATGGACGAACCACCGTAGTATGTTGTAACCTACAGATCGTATATACAACCAACGACAATGCCATGAAAACCTACCACCACCTTGTGTGCACTTCAATCCATCAGTATAGACTTTGTCTTCCAACCCTGGAGCTCCAGGATGTCCACTGACAGGTGAATCCCTCAACAGACTCGACGCACCGATAATTCTGGTCCATCGGTCTAACATGTACCTCGGTTTCGAACCCTGGAGCTCCAGGGTTCCCGGTCACACATCCAAAGAAAGGCGCGACATGACCAAGCATTTCCCTCGCGGGATCACCCGATTGGTCATACCGTGCGTCGCCCGGCCAACCAACAACCGAAGTACTGCCGTGCCAACGACATAAACCCGTGAACGTATCATGCCTCCTCTCATGTCACCGACATATTTTACCAACGTACACGTTGTCACAACACGCCGCCCAAGCTTGACCCAGACAATTATCTAGGTATGTCGCACCGCGAAGACGCCAATGATGCGAACAGTATTCTTTATATCATGAACACGTCGACGGGCCCGACCCGGACAACTCTCTGGGTCTACCCCCCGCCATCCAAGTCGGCAAGGGACCACATGTAAGATATAAGAGAACATCTTCTCGAATGAAGGAATCTCTCAAACCGCTCCACGTGCATCGAATGACATGGCGATGTGGTGCTGTGACACACCTGGTTCGCGACTTATTCGCCATGAACTCCATCTTGGTAAGATGTCCCACCGACAGGTTTGTTCTTTTCATTTTCCCGTACATCTCTACCAGCAGTGACGTTTCCGTGTGTGAAGAGGTCGACCAGTTGGCCCAGGGGCGCCCCAACCCTCCAAGGTGCAACCTGGACAACTGTCTGGGTTTTTTTTGGTATCACATGTCACCGAACACATTGACTTCACCGTCGACCTCCTCAGGTCTTGGCGTTCTCAAAATCGCATGTTCTTCACTTCTCCCTGCGCCATTCCCTCCATCCAATCTTTTTATTTTCATCCCCACCTCTTTTCATCATTTCCACCCACCAAAACCATCAAATAAGACCTCATTTTATCTCTATTCATCGCCTAGAGAGCCTCTCGACCGTCCGCCGCGCCGCCGCAGTCACGCGCATCGCAGCGCAGGCCAGAAATTCGAGAGATCATCTGGTAGGCATTCCTGAGGTGAATCTGAGACCAAACTGACCAACCAGGCTTTCAAAATCCAGACAATTGTCTAGGTCCACCCCTCTGTCCTCATCATGCCTCCAAAGAGAACACCAGCCCAGAAAAATCTTGATAAGGAGCTTTCCAAGCGTGCAGCTAGTGAGAAGAAGTCCAAAGCCAAGTCCAAATCGACAGATGAGGATGCTCCTCTCACGGTCCGTCGCACTCGAAGTAGCAAAGTTCAAGCGGCGCCTGAAGCCACCGCGTCGGTACAACCAGAGCTGCCTGCTCGCAAACGCAAGCGTCCAAGTCGCAAGGCTGACCCAGTTGTCCCTCCCAGTGAAGATGCGTCAGATCCAGCCAGCCAGGACGATCAAGAAGAGCCAACCGATCTTTCCTCCGCAGAACATGAGTCGTCCGAAGTCGAAGCGAGTCGTCCTTCCAAGCGCCCTCGTGCGACCTCAAGCACGAAGAAGACTCCCACCCAACAACTTGCATCCCGCAGCGAGCCCAGTGCCAGCCAACCAGCCACTCCAACTCCGACCAAGAAACCTCAGGCCAACAAGTCGAACAAAGCTCAAGTATTGAAGGAGCATAAAAAGGCATTGGAAGAACTTTGGAAGAATCCTTACCCTGACGGTGTCCATCTTCTTGACCGCAACCCCCTGACCAACGCCTCGATTTTGGCAGGATATCTCGGCTTACAAAATGTCGACCAGTTGGACGATCTTTGGAAAAATCATAAAGGCCCACTAGGCTGGCTCGATAAGGCTCGTCAAGTCTGCTTCGGTGTTAAGAATGGCGACAAGATCAAGAAGACCACCCGCATGAGCTTCGACACCATGTTATCCTACGTTACCAAGTTCTCCGCAGAGTGGATCCAAGAATTCTCCTCGGTCTACCATCTGGCACCAAACGCAGACAACTTTAACATGTTTAAAGAGAAAGACTCCTTGTTCTTTTTCTATGCCTATTTTTTCGCGGCATACGCCATGTTTATCAGAGATACGGAACTATTTGAGTATGTAAGAAACGACGAAGGCTGGAAGAAAGTTGGCGAGTTTTACATCGAAGACCTCTACCGAGCACACTGTGTCTATACCTACTGGACCACCAGCATCAAACGGAACAAAAACGTGCCTGCTGGTCAAGCCGCCGCGCTAGTTCGCTATGCCACCGATGCCGAACTCGAGGGGCCGACCCAGACAAATGTCCAGGTCGACCCCGCCGTCGAGGAGCGCCAGGCCCAACAATACGCATTACTCAGAGAGGCAGAATTGAAACTTGACGGCGCAGACGAACTCGACTGTAAACCACATAGCAAAACTGACCGCGTGTTGATTTCAACAAGCATCGAAGGTACGGAAGAGTCGGTCAAGAAGATGACCAGTAAAGTGATGACCAGTCTCTCGCGTAACATCTACGTCGACCCCCAGAGTTTTGTCCGTGCGGCGATGTCGAAGTCTGAAATCCGCACATTGATGACCCGCCACGCCCACAGAGTGAAGGTTATCCACAACGCGCAGCAAAAGGTCTGCCATACTTCCGAGGGCGAACAGGATATGGCCAGGCTCGTCCATGAAGTCGACATCGGTGGGTCTGACGATCTAGACGATCCGAAGAAGCAAGCAGAGAAGCAGGCATTCTGGCAGGAGCGCAATACGGCTGACTCATCTTCAGTTCGCGCCGACAGCTTCGACGACGCCTGTAGAGCGCTTGGCATACGATCCGACCCCGACTCAGAAAAGATACCACAGTTTCAGGACCGCTTCGGTACCAAATTGATACCTACACCTCTACAAATAATTGGTGCCAAGTTTATGCGCGACCGCGAACGTAGCGAGATTGCCGGTGGCATCATCGGAGACGATTGTGGTGTGGGTAAGACAATCCTGGCCTTGCTCCACGTCGCGTTAGAGGCCGAGGACCTGCTTAAACAACACCACAACGGCGCGCAAAACCTGGATTTTCGCCCAACTCTTTTGATCGTCCCTGCCGACTTGATTGACTCCTGGTACCTAGAATACAAGAAATGGTTCAACGGCTATCTGAAAATTCTCATTTTCTACGGCAACTCGCGCGACTGTGAGGCCGAACGGTCGCAGATCACCCTCGACAACACCGACGACATCCTTGAAAAGTTCTTGGAAAGAATTCCTGAAGATCAACCCAAGTCTGCGGCGACGGTGGTCCTTACAAGCTACCAGGGGTTTTCTCTACGCCTCGTCAAAACCACACCGAAAACAGAGCTTGAGGGTGATGACGATGGTAGTTCTGACGGTAAGTTCTGAGCACCTGCAAACCTGGCCTCGGGCTAGACCTGGCCAGTTGTCTGGGTTCACCCCCCCTCTCCTCGATCTCACCAGCCTCAACAGTATACTAACATTCATTTAGAGGTCGCCAAAAGCCCCACGACACCACGTCGTCAACGAAATGCTCAAGCAGAAGCAGAGCAAGAAATCACACATCTACCTGGTTCAAAATCTCCAAAGGATGACTACATCAACGACACGAAGAACATCTACACGAACAAGCTCCAACACCGCTTTGGCCGAGTGATTTGCGACGAGGGCCATAAAGCTAAAAGCACCCGCACACTCACTCATCGAAGCATTTCATCGTTGTACGCCCCTCATGTGTGGATCTTGACGGCCACACCGATGATGAATCGTGTTGATGATCTTCTTGGTTTTCTCACCCTCTTGTGGAAAAAACGTTGGTCCACTAAGGAAGGTGATTCTGTTTGGGACTTGTACGGCAAAGATGACCTGGGTTTTTCCCCAGACAACTTAGCATTTGCCGAAGACCAAGAGGAATACCTTGAAAAGACCGGAGGAATGAGACTTTATCGATTGAACCCTCATATCTTTGCTTCTCTTTGCACCAAGGACCAAATGAATGGCCATCTCGCACAGGTCGTGTTGCGTGGCATCTTGAGTCTCGTCCAGCTTCGTCGGACGATGTCTACCTCGATCGCCGCCTGGAACCGAACGTTCACACTCTGTGACAACATTCCTATCTACCACATCACCAATGTCGAACTAAGCTTCACGGCACAGCAGCAATTTGAGTACGATGTAGTCTAGAAGGCTATGGCACCCAAATTGAAGTATCACGGCGTCAAAGATCATCCGATGGCAGGTACTGATGACCCCTCGCACACCATCAATCGCGACATGACCACTCACCGTCACATGTCGTTGTTGACATTTGACCTCCGCATGGACACCTTTCTCGGTCGTACGTCTGGTGTCAACAATGCAAACCACGTTCAAGCCTGGTGGGATCAGCATTACAACGATCTCGGTGCCACTTTGTATCACCGTAAAGCTACCGTCACTCTCGACGACCCTACCTACAGTCATCGCGCTGAAATGGTGGACTTTCTTGTGGCACGCTCGCCGAAGCTCCAATACCTCCTCCGACTCCTACTTGAGGGACGTTACGCAAAGGATGAAGCTCTCCGTGGCAAAACCATCGTCATGTGTCAGTGGCCACTGGAGATCTGGCTCGTCAGCATACTGCTTTGGCTCCTGCAGTTCGACTTTGCGATCTCGCGTGCGGGCATCGAGCAGCGAGACCGCATAACGGCATATCGCACGTTCAACGACCCGGAAGACCCGTGTGAAGTCTTGGTTGTCGGCGTCGGCAACGGCGCTTTAGGCCTCAATCTACAGGCGGCGTGCCACCGTCTTGTCGTCATGTCCATGCCCGCGAACGTCAACACTCTCCATCAGTGTATCGGTCGCATTCATCGTTTTGGTCAATGGCGGGAACAACATGTCTGGGTCCTCAACGTCGACCACTCGTATGACCAAATACTTCAAGCCATTGTCGTGCAGAAGATGCTTCCTCAGATGCTGACTGAGATGAACAATGAGCCACCCACTGATGAAGAGATCTTTCGTCTAGCATCAGCCAAAAAGGTCGACATATTCACCGACCCAACCAGTGAAGAAACAGTCGCGCGCCGCAACAAGCTCGTGGATGCCTACTTGAATGACCACGCCGACGAGAAACTTCAAGCTAGATTGGGCATGAGATGTTCTCGTCGCGGTTGGGACAACCCTGACCTCTACGCCAAAGACAAAACAGCAGGTCAAGTGGGATGCCAAGTTGTGGCAGTCGCCGACCTTGTGCCATTGGGTCAAGAACCAGGTACGTACCCAGACAAATGTCCAGGTCTGACCTCCTTTTACTGACTATCTACAGGGTGGCCGATGCCCCAATACGTGCTCGACAAGAGACATGATCAACAGATTGCCGCGGATCTTAATGAGGAACTGGCTGAAGACGATGAGGATTAGTGGATCTGGACCTGTGGGCTCATGCGGTATGCGATTTTGAAAGTGGTTTCTCGTCTGTGGACTTTAGGAGCAGTTTTGGGTAGCTACTTGGGATATGCAGTGAGTCGGAAACGGACAGGACGATTGGTGCTTGGGCTACTGGACGTGTTTTTGTCATCACCACGTCATGCGTGCTTGGATGTTCTGTGACCGTGGTCGTGGTTCACTCTTTCGTGACAGAAGACTCGCGATCGTGACAGATTTGCTTTTAGAGCTACTACTATCGTGGCTAACTGGACATCGTGCACACGGCTGCACCAAAATCAATATAATTCATCGTTTCAATATCCCGGTGCCTGAGCGCGCCTCTGACCGGTTTTCTGGTACCGTCTCTTCGTCACCGCCAGTTCTCACCATGGTGTTTTGTCTTCATCTAACCTTTTGATCGTCCCGCGACCTGTTATACCACTGCGTGGTGTATCAACGGGTTCGGCGTCACCATGTTGTATCTTATTCTTCATTGTAGGATCCACCGCGATGATGGACTCGATATTCGTCAAGCGTCACCAGGTCGCATACCGGTCTGCCGGACACGCCGGCTTCCTGCCGACCCTGGAGCTCCATGGTCGTGCTGGTAAGTGACTCGTCTCGACATCGGTTGTGTTTGTCATCTCGTTTGTTGGGTTTGGCTTCTCGTCATCGTATAACGTGGGAGTTCGTGCTCGACGTGGTTGATGGTAACCTCTACCGTACGTGCCACATATCCGCTTCGCGAACCCTGGAGCTCCAGGGTTCGAGTGCTTTGTATTCTACGCGTTGGTCAACTTTGTAAGATTACATATGTAGAATCATGGTAAAGCCTTTGTTTGGTTTACGCCGGGTATATACGTACAGTGAACCCTGGAGCTCCAGGGTTGAAGTGTCCTGTCCGTCGCAGAGCCAAAATTAATTTAGCTTGCGCTGAGTGCACACGTTTGATCTGCCCTGGAGCTCCAGGGCCGAAGTGTCCTGTCTGTCGCCAAGTCCAGGCCTGGCCTACGCTGGATCCCAACGTGCAGTGCAGTAGACCCTGGAGCTCCAGGGCCGATCACCTATAGCTTAGGCGGTACCCGCTCAGTATTCACCCCTCCGAATTCCGTGGGTCTAAGGTGATATCTTCTGCGTGTGATCCACTCACAGCGACGTAAGAACTAAACACCCCTGTGCACAGAAAGTCAACATCGGTTGTGTTGATGCCGTAAACAACAGCTAAAGCCGTGGACCTACTGGCAGCAATGGCACATACAGAGTTAACAACGTTCCACATGGATCTTATCGCAACAACCTGTACGAACTTTGCAAAGATCAGCATGGTTGTCGCTGTCTTTAGCGCAAACTTGAAGATGGTGTTCAAGAACACATCGCTATGATTTCTAGACCGTCCTCACGTCGTTGAGCTCGCCGACAATGGCTTTTAGATTCAACCGTTTCTCCATGCCTGTCAATGGATCAAGAAACCAAGGGCGCTTTAGCATGGGACAAGTCCAACCAACTAATGGTCTTGGTGCCATTGACATAAGCTTCTTACTTGACGGCTATGAGCGTAAAATAAACACTTACACCTCACCTATTGCTTAGGTATACGCTTAGCTCGGTGGTGATGATACTTTTCCGACTCTAACAAACGATGGTTTCAAGATAAGCTTTGATCAGATCCGCGCTTATCGAGAGATACTAACAGATTTTTCTTAGCTCTCTGTAAACTCCGCTGCCCTTGATCTCGCTAACTCTAAGACTCTAGAGAACGAGTGGATCATTAGAGGTCGATCAAAACCTGGCCATACTAGTATACCGTATACGGACTCGAGCATGTATCGTCCGATCTTAAGCAACATCAGCAGCCCTTAAAACGAGCGTCCTGCTGAGTTGTCTCGTCGTAAATCTCAGCGTTATTCTATGGGTGTGACCTTTAAAGAAGATGTAAACATTCCACTAATACCCACGGCACGCCCAAGCTCTCTACAGACATCCTACTCTATAAATAATGTGCCTACCATAAAGAAGTCATTGGTGTTAGAAAACTTGGTCACCTCACCAAAGACCCAAGCTAAACATTTCTATACACACAATGTCAGTCTCGGTAGAATTCCAGCTAATACTGTGAATAACCGCTAAAGTCGTGGATTTACCGGCAGCAATGGCACATATAGAGTCGACGAAAAGGCACTTGCTCCAGCTCAATTAAACCTTTAAGCTAGTGCAACTCCATTTGGTCCTACAAGTTTAACTGGTGTCGTTAACAATAGTCCGGTAGTAGCCGTAAGCCCTCAATCCTCCGCCTCGTATTCAGGTGTTCCACACTTTTCCTATAATATATCTAGCTTTAATGCTCAGGCTTAAGGACCCATGACTAGTGATCTTAATGGGAACATTACAACTTTCGCGCCGTCAAACCCCATGAACGGAATGGTTAACGCTTATGGCACATATGGTAAATCCTAAGACAACACCACTCGTACTCTTAGTCGCCGTCATTATGATGAGACAAGATTTAACAACGTTCCACTTGAATCTTATCGCAACAACCTATACGAACTTTGTAAAGATTAGCATGGTTATCGCTATCTTTAGCGTAAACTTGAAGATGGTGTTTAAGAACACATCGCTATGATTTTCGAAGAGACTTATCCTCACATCGTTAAGCTTATGACTAACCCGTTTAGCAACTACCTCTATCAGAAACTCTTTAAGCACTATAGTGAGGAGCAGCGTACGGCTTTGATTAGTATTACTTCGCCGGCGCTTACTATCATCGCTCTTAACTAACACGGTACTCGTGCTTTATAGAAGATGATTAAGTTTATCCACACTCCGGAACAGATTAAGGTGATTATTCGCGCGCTGTCCGAACGTGTTATCGAATTAGTTCAAGACCTCAACGGTAATCACGTAATCTAAAAGTGCTTAACTCGCCTAGGTGCCGAGCGCTCTTAGTTCATTTACGACGCCGTTGGTAACTATTACGTTGTCGTTAGTACTCACCGCCATGGCTACTATATTCTACAGCGATGCATTAACCACGCGTATGGCTTTCAACGTACACAGCTCATTGGTCGCATCACTTAATGCGCTTTCGATTTGGTTCAAGACCCGTTTAGTAACTACGTGGTTTAGTACATACTTAATCTCGATAAAATAGCCTTCACTAAACCTCTTTGCTTGAGCTTCAAGGGCAAGATCGTTGCTCTATCTAAACAGAAGTTTTCTTCTAACGTCATCGAGAAGTGCTTACGTACAGCCGACATAGATATAAAGAAAGAAACGATTGACGAGATGCTGGCTATGGGTGAGCTAGAAGGCATGCTCCGCGACTCATTTGCCAACTATATTGTCCAGACCGCCATGGACTTTGCTGACACTCAAACTAAGACCTGGTTACTTTACGAAATTCCCAAGCTCTAGAGTTTGTCAGGACCACTTCTCACATCATATAATCAATGTTTATCATTATCCTCTACTTCCCACTTCAACTAGGATACTTAATCATATCATCGCCACAGTCCACATCACCTCGTGAGGAAACAATTACGCCGTTACAAAACCGAGAATCACATTAGCCAACGTAACACCTGATCATCTTTCCTTGCTCCATCTCGCTTCTACTGTGGTACGTTAGGTACCAGCGCGTTCACTGTGGCGGAGTCCATGCTACTCAGCGAGCTGTCATCCCCGTCACCGTTGCCTGGATTGGTATGATTAGCATCGTTGGTGTTGTCAGATGGTTGTGGGAGTGGGTGTGCCGGGGGGTCAGCATTCGCTGACACTAACTGGTCGTCAATAGTATATGGATCATTCGCGTTACCACTGCCGTGGGTCTGAACCACCTGTTTCCGTTTTACTGCCATGTCAAAGATCAGTCGTCCCCATTGCCATCTGTTCCATTCGGTCGGATTAACGTCTGAGGTCGTGCCAGTGTCCATCAGGTGAGATGCATTCTCTAGCACGTAGATACCGCACATATGCCCATCCCGCTGCTGTGACCCGCGATTAGGGTCAACAGTCCACGCCGTAACATCTTCGCTCATCTTGGTGAGGAGATTAAAGGCTAGCCGTGTCGCCCTCGTCGTCATGTCTGCGCTCTGTTGCGAGTCGAGGATATAGACTCGGTGTGTCGCTCTTTGTATCACCAAGAGACACCAGTGGAGGTTACCGTCGTTGAGCGGCAAGTAGATATCTCCTTGATGGCCGTGTGGGATCCCGGTGAACGCCAGATTCCATGACTGGTCGTCGCCCTGGAGGGCTGTTGTTATCGATGCTGGAATGATGTGTGGAACGGTCTGGTGGGGTCGGACTTCGTGCATAAAGTCTGCAAATGCCAGCAAGCCGACATAGATGGCTGTATCCGATAGCCAACCTGAATGCCACCGATCACGAAGCATCGTGATGATGTCCGAGTACCCGATTTGGTCGCGAACTCCAAAATTGGTCTGGAAGTTTGTGACCGTGTTATAGGTAAATGTTTCTGCCCAATCGTGTAGTAGTTGTCGATAGTACTCAGTTGCCTGGGAGCTCCAGTCCCTGACGGCCAACCCGAGCTTGTAGCCACGTAGCATCTTCGTCCACGGACGGTAGTCTTGATTTGTCTGCATGGCGTCATTTGCCATGCCCAGTAGCGCACTCGTGATGATACCGGGGATCTGACGGGTCGTGTTCTGTTGGAGGATCTGGCCTAGACGCTGCCGTACATCATGTGGAATGGAGGAAAAGATCCCACTTGCGTCACTAGCATCATCGTGTCGTGCGATGTCGTATAAGACGTTTTGTGTTGGACTTGGCTGAATCGCCGGGTTAATATATGCCGGTACAGGCGGCTGTGTCGCTCCAGCTGGAACTTGGAACCGCGCAAGCGGCGTGATCACAGGGTTCAACGACCGACGCATCTGCATCCCGACTGTCCGTAGGCCTTCCACACGTCGTCTTTGCCGTGGTCGAGGATTGTCGTCTGTATCATCGTCTAATCCATGTACCTGTCCCGCGCCGGTACCCAACGACGGTGGTAATCCGACCCAGGTCATCATCTCATCATGAACATGGGGTTGTTCTATGAGGGAGTTGTAGCCTGGACTTAAAATATGATTGTCATCATCTTCATCTCCGTAGTACGAAGGGTTTGTGGTTATTGGATTCGGTGGCTGCTGCTGGGGTTGCTGCTGGGGTTGCTGCTGGGGTTGCTGTTGGTCTTGTTGCTGGGGTTGCTGCTGGGGTTGCTGTTGGTCTTGTTGCTGTTGGTCTGGCTGCACTAAAGGACTTGTATCTGGCTGCACCGAAGGACTTGCATCTGGCTGTTGCTGCTGCTGGTCTGGTGGCACCGAAGGACTTGCGCTTGGCTGCTGTTGCTGGTCTGACGGTACCGAAGGACTTCCATCTGGCTGTTGCTGCTGTTGCTGCTGTTGGTCTGGTGGCACCGAAGGACTTGCGCTTGGCTGTGTTGAAGGATCTACTGGATCCGGTGTAGCTTGAATTTCAGGGCCTAGAACCGGGCTAGAGTTATCTGTAACCTCTTCGATCTGTAGAGTACCTACTCTAAAGATAGGCGGTGGATGTGTGATCCGAGGGTTCTCTTCCGGTTGTCCGTGTCGAGCACATGCAGCGGCGTTGTCATCTAGACGTACATGTTGCGCCCACCATAACCCGAACTCGTCTTCGTATATCTGTAGTCGATCGTGAGCATATGCCACCTCAGCAGGTGTGAGATTGATATTATCAGTGCCTGTCTGTGTACCTCGAGCAAGATTGTAGACACGAAGAAGATCGTTAGGCGTGATTTGGATTGCACGTATATCTGGGTTCTCCGCTCTTGTCGCTGCCAGTCTCCGGATCATCATTCGGACACACCGACCGAGGATTTGGAGTGGAGTCAGCTGTATTGTAGCCAACCTCGTGATTCCATCGCTAATCGTCGTTAGGTCGGTATGGGCGAACGCGCCGATGCAAAAGTCCCAGAATTCGGGGACGCACCATTGTCGCTTGTCTGCACGTCTAGATCGTGCAGTACCCACGGTCACAAGAGCATTCCTAGCGGCCAATCGTCGTTTGACTTTAGCGTGAGCAGCCTTGAAATCGTCTCGATAGAGCCGATGAACTTCTTCCACATCTGCGCCGTTGGTAATGTAGTCTTTGAATGCATGAATGCCGGGCGTGTTGGAGTTGTACAGTTCGGTCCAATGGTATTGCAGTTCTTCCACGTAGCTTGTGGCCGTTGCCACCATACGATGGAAGAAGGTCAACTCGTTGACTGCCTGTTGGCCCGTGAGGTTCGAACAGTACCGGATGTAATCACCAACGTTTCTCGTGACTGCTCCACTGGTGATTGGTGCTCCCAGTGGGTTGACCCATGCCGAATTGAGTGGCCGAAACACCGCACCGCCTCCTGGAGCGACCACTTGACTGGCATGCTGCGAGATCAACGCCTGATTGTTGTTGCGAATGCTGATGATTCCTGTCTGCGGATCTGCTGGAGAGCTGTTTGGTGTTGGGGAAGGTGCGCCTTCAACTTGAGTGTTTGGAGGAGTTGTGAAATTCGGTGAAGGGCTCGCTTGCTGCGTCTCCGGAACTGGAGTTCCTTGCGGAGTCGCCATTGTGCTTGGTTCACGGCAGCAACTGATTTGACAGAGGTCAAGGATCACCACTTCGAAGTAGAGTTGACATCTCTCTGTCGCATGGATTATTGCGGGGCACTTTATGTGCAGCATGGCTACAAGGGTTTCACCTACCTTTGTGTCAACTGATGCCAACATGACCGGATCCGGCAGACATCTCCAGCAGCACCTTCTCGACGATCTGCTTGTAGCACAAAGAACAGAAGTCACGGGATCATCTCAACAAAGCACGAACACTCGTGGCAACATCAGGATGTCTTTGTTCGACTACTCAAGGGATGGACCGAATAGAGGTGTGAGCTCACGCCTTCCTGGAGATGGGACTGGAAGTCTTTGTCACTTCGACATGTTCTCGACTGACCCACATGGTCACGGTGCCATCGAACTGGAGGAGCCAGACAATTGTCTGGGTCTGGGGGGGAAGGGATTCACCGTGGAGTAGAGTGCATGGTCATGTTCAGGAGAATGACTTTGTGAGTTAGACACATTGATCACGATTGCATACCACATTGTCAATGGCCCACTCGTGACATGTAGGATGATCAGACGCATGAGCTGTGAGTCGATGAAGGGTTTGACGACACGCCAGAAAGAAAAGCCTTGCGCGAGGAAGTGCAGCAGGAGGAAAAGTGGTTGGTAGAATCGCCGCACTGGGAACGAACCTGAGGTTGTGGCTGTCATGAAGTTGACGGGGGAGGAAAGCGGAGGGGCAGGTTTACCGAGATGTGGCGGTGCAGTTGTCGGCCGAAGTGTAGCCGACCTTGGGCAGGTGTGCCGAGCAGACGAGGCTATGTCACATATCAGGCTGTGCCAAGACAAGGCTGTGCCAAGACAAGGCTGTGCCAAGACAAGGCTGTGCCAAGACAAGGCTGTGCCAAGACAAGGCTGTGTCACATGTCAGGCTATGGTCACGTGACCGGAGATCGTGAGATGGCAACTTAGCCGAGGTAAAATTTTTTCTCGGTAAAAAGTTTTCCCGGCCGTGAAGAGTAGAGATAATAAGGTCGAAGGTTTCCTGTAGATATCTGTGGCTTGCTACTGGTGGCCGTAGGTTTTTAAGTGATATAATGTTTTCTTTTAACGGCTTATATAAAAAAAATAAAGGTTATAATAAATAATACTTTTTAAATAAATAATGTTAAAAAAAATAAAGTTATATTAATATTATTTAAAATTATGATATATTAAGTTTAAATAATCAATTAAAGATATTAAAATATATTAAGTTTAAATGATTAAATATTTAATTAAAGATATTATAATATATTAAATTTAAATAATTAAAGAAAGACATTAAAATATTATGATTTTAAATAATATAAAGGTTTTAATTTAAATAATTAAATAAATATTATATATTATACAATTTTTATTAATTTAACAGATTAAAAATAATAATCAAAATTAAATAAGATAAAAAAAAATAAAATAAAATATAGATGTTATTATTTTATATTTTTTAAAATTAAAAAAGATTTAAATTAGTTAGAATTATGAATGAAGAAAGATTTATAAAATAAAAATTAAAAATATATAGATTAATAAAAAGTGTTTTAAGATTTAATTAGAATTAAATAAGTAATAATATAATTAAAGATTATATAAGATTGAAATTAAATAAGGAATAGATTATTTTAGAAGATAAAGATGGTGATGGTGATGGTGATGGTGATGGTGGTGGTGATGTTGTTAGGGTTAGGGTTAGGGTTAGGGTTAGGGTTAGGGTTAGGGTTAGGGTTAGGGTTAGGGTTAGGGTTAGGGTTAG
>JAOSBN010165384.1:0-16660 GCA_027563595.1 Erythroxylum suave | reverse complement strand
ATATGAGTTGATATTTGAGTTCAAGAAGATAAGGATATAACTTTAGAAGCAAATCATAAATGAGGTTCATTTACTTATAACAATATCATTTAGGATTGGAAAGCTCCCATTATAGCACTGGTTACTAATTAAGCTATAACACAATTTTCATTTTGTGAAAATGATTAGTTGGATCGATAAATTCTTTAGTGAACATGATATAGTTCCTTACATTCCTCAAGACAGTAATATACTGTAGAACATTAGAACCATTGGACATATAAAAGGAGCTAAAGTATCATCAAAGATCCAATGATGTATTTCGAAAAAATTTCTTAATTATAATGATAATTAAGATGGAAATTGTAAGATTTAAGCAAGTGCTCACTACAGAGAATCTAGGAGAATTCTTTTATTAAGCCACTATCCCAGTAGTAGAATAACCATCATATAGTGATATGGTGTGAGATGCCTAAATGATTGGCTTAGTCCAGGTGGGAGATTATTGGTTTGCGCCCTACAGCCAATGACTTTGGTTGTAGTTTAATGACAAAATTATTAATTAAGGCATTCTTTATCTTTATGTATTGATTACATTTGATATTTTAATACTAAAGATAAATTCCTTGGAATAATTAATATGTAATTGAAATTATGATCAGATCATAATTGAGAGATTCAATTTACATTTATGTATTATTCCTAAATGTTCCTAGTTGTAGTTTTATCAAGACGGGATATTATTGAAACAACATAACTAGCACACATTATGTCTCTTGCTTGTGAAGAAAGTAATTGATCTCATAAATTAAAGTATTGAGATATTTAAACTAATGTGTGAGTGATTATTATAGATAAGTCACTAAACTGACCTGACTATGAGAATCCTAAATGGAATATTACTTATGTGTCTATGGATTTTCTCATAATGATGGTTGCATAATTGATCCTTAGACTTGAGATTGCCAAGGTTTCTCGTGTGGGAATTATTTTCTTTTGATACTACTTATGAATTATCCTAGGAAAATTTAGTCGATAGTACTTAGATGCAATATAAACCATATAGTGATAGTTGAGTAAGTCAATAAAGAATGCTCCTAGTTGAGTAAGTCAATAAATGATTCGTCACTCTAAAGTAATTAGAGAGAATGTTCCACTATTCTTGATTAGTAATGATTTATGGAATTCTCTATGAATAGTGAACTGACATTTGAAAAGGCATTTTCCAATATCAATTATAAATCAATTACTAATTAACAAGAACAAACATGATTGGACCAAAAGAGTAGACACTATATCCATACTCTATACAATTGGAATATTGAATGATGAAAGGATTAAATTATACATCTTAACTATGTCATGGTTTAGACTCAAACCTGGTTAATATGTCTACGTAATGGCAATTCTAGTTGCAAGTATCACAACTATCTATGCTGTGGTCAAGTTGTTGACTCGACCTAAGTGGTTGTTACAGTCCCTTTTACGAAGTTGCAGCCCCCATCTCATAATATTCACAGGTTCTAAGGAAGCTCCCTCCGAAGCTACGTATTTTTTCTATGCAGCTTCATTCATTCATGTATAAGTTGCTTTGACGTGCACGTGCTGTGATAACTCGGGAAACAATGAGTTTAGGACTAGTTGTTATTCAAAGTCAGTTTATAACTCCAGCATATTCCTTGTACAAAATTTGAAACATTCTACTGTTTGATAATTAAAGAAATTAAAAGGGAAATGAACTTGTAAAACAAGAAATACATCATACAAACGGAGTCAGGGCAGCAATTAGTGGGAATATACTAAGTCCGAAGCCTAATGATGAAAAAATAATAATTCTAATTGCTCTGAGGCCACAAAGCTCTAAAGCTTCTTTTTCCTGTTCTTTTTTTGACTACCATAGGGAGAAGCTTTGAAACACCTTCAGTCCACATATCATGTTCTTTCTGGTTAGTCAACAATTTCTCTCGCTGTCATTTACAGCACAAAATAAATGTCTGCTTGACCAAGCTGACATGCCCTTGCATACGTCTAACAACAAATTTACTAGGCCAATGAGAGAAACATTAAACTTCAATTTGCAGCTGATCCCTTTTTGTGCATGTCATTGTTTCTTCAGGATATTGAAATAGAAGTTCAGAACATTAGTTTTTACTCTTTTTCTTCTTGTTGATTGTCCTTGCAAAATGCTTACTCTTCATTTTTAGCATACTTACAAGAAATATTACATTGTTCCCATTGGACTTAGGTAAAGAATGTAGAGGGCGTGAAGGTTTGCCGGGTATTGTGACCAGGAACACCCCACCAGTCCTGTCCTGTTAATATAAACAACAACAGTTTTTCAGTGTAGATCACCTGCGAATATTACTTGGCAACTGAAGCAGAAGGCAGACATAATAAGGTTACCTTTACGAGTGAGTTTGAGAAGTTCACACCCTTGGTAAGAAACTCAAGAATAAAACTCTCAGGCTCTTCCATTATTATATTTCAGTATCATATAAAATGAGATCGTCCATTATATGTTTATATAAAATGAGATAATCCATTGTATGTTCCGATGAGCAATTAGTAGACTTTTAATAATTTGAGGACAAAAATTAGACATTTATTGTACAGACAATATTTATAAACCTAATTAAAAAGATCGTGAGTTTATTTAACTGAATCTCAATTTATTATAACAATTCATACATGTGGGCTTGTAATCAATTTCTTTTGAAAAATTTCCGAAAAATGTAGTTTCGCAAAAATTCAGTTTCAGTCACAGTTGTTTTTAGTGCAAACAAAAATAGAAAAATTAAGCTCAAAATAAATTAATTAACACCATAAATTTGTTAATCCAGTTTGACATATCTTGTCTGTGTCTAGGAGACACTCATCTAACTTAATACTTTCACTTACGACAATAGTTTTATACAAGGCTTTACTAAGCCGACATTACTCAACTCTTGACACTATCTCTCGTTCCCACAACTCGTGAAAGAATTTCACACCTAATAATACGACCGACTTGTGTTAACCTCAACCGAGGATTTCTCTTAACAAATTTTAGCGTAAAAGGACAATAATGAAATAACTCAAATGACTAAAATAACAAAGAACAAAAACGAATATACTTGAGATAAAAAAGAACAACTTCCTAATAAATTTAGCTCCTTCAAAGATAGATATGAAAGTTGTTCGCTAAGTATATTGCTGTAGTCAGTTGCTAGAATCTTCGTGCATTACTTCCTACCATAAGTCATCGAAGGCAGTCACTTAATCAACACTTCATCAAAACAAAAAGGCAGCACAAAGATGACATTTACACCAAAAGATGGATCAACTGCCAAATCCTTAAGACCACACTCAATTTACGTTAAAGAGAAGAGTGAAAAACATCCAGCTAATCCACACAAGTCACAACACAAAAACCATAGCTATACCCAACAAAACCAACCGACCACAGATCAAGAAACACATGGCACAAAACCCATCGACGATGTCTGAACAAGGAAACTCAACTCCATTGAAGTCTCGTAAGAGCCACAGTAAACACAGCAATAAGATGGATTAATTATTAACTGAAAATCAGCACAGCTACACACCACTCCAATCGACAACTATAAACAAAAAGCTCACAGCCTAGTTTGCATAAAAACCCAATAGAGAAACAACTGCTCAAACGAAAAAAATGTTAACTTAAAAACTAACAGAGGAGAGGTCATAGCAGAAGACACATTAACGTGATTCACTCAGGAGTCTTCACAAGATAGAGCTTTATCTTTATACAAACCCTAATTAAAAAAAATCCAAGATAGCATTTTAATTTCAGCCTCTAAGACAGCTATAATCAACCAATGAAACCCAAGATATTCTATCCTATCTTGATTTTTAATTTGAAGCTAATCAACCTTATTTTGAGAATTCTATTAGCATGTCAAAATTAATAATAAGATATTTAATATGTATCTTAACAATCTCCTCCTTTTCGACATTATTTACCACATATTCGAAACTCCCCCTAAAGGAGATAATTAGACGTATAACATCAAGTCGACATAACTTATAGGAACTTCCCCTTAATTGAATATCGTGTTCCAAATAACATTCAAGTCCACATAACATCAAGTCGTCAAGTTCAAGATTTATTTCAATCAATTTAAATAAATTACTTTAATTAGGAAACAAATTCCTTAATTAAACTAAGAAAATATTTTTCTCAATTTTAAAGGAGTTTAATTAACTACTTCCATTCTAATTGAAATATAACTAATTATAATTTTAGAAAATAATTTTTAAATTTTAAATTAGGAATCAATCTAATTATTAATCTTAATCAAAGTAAAAAAATAATTGGTTTATTTTTATCATTGACGTTTGATTTTAAAATGTTTAAAATCCTGCTTAGAGTCAGTTCTTCTCTTATTTTGGCTTGGAATACACTATATTATACTAATGTTGATTTTGTTCAGCTTTGAATTGCCTTTATTCAAAGATCCAACAAGTCATTGTATTCTTACAATACCTTAAACGAAACTTAGGATGCACTATCCTAGCTACTAAACACTCCTAAGATCATACTTAGGACATTCAATAATTGTTGCCAAGCAACTTTGTCTTTATCTTATGAAAAATCTAGTCCCCTTGTTCCAAAAATCTTAGTTACCATCCCTTATGCTGCAAGTTGTCACCACCTTATTGCTAACCATTTCCCTACTAGTAAGCAACAGGTGCTTCACCAACCAAAACCCACTCTTCGTGTTGTTGGTCATCCACATCATGTCCCTACACTTGATTGTCGACCAGAGAGAGGAGCATCAAGTATTGTTTTTTAACTCACAATGACTTGGCTATTTAAAGAAGCTATGAATCACTTTAGCCTCACTCTCGTCACCATCATCTACAATAATCACCATATCAACAACCCCAAATTATGTCATTTCATCGAAAGCCAATCACAATAAAGCATCTAGCCACTAGAGATAAACAGAACATAACATTTATTTTTCCTTTGATGCGGCTAATGATCTTTAAGGTGGTTGACAACCTAATTTAAACCTTTCCTATTTGATCAAATCCAATTTGATCATAGAGGATTAGGTTTGCAATAATATTTGAGATTCAAAAACACTTTTTGGCATATAGGTTCGAAGAAGTTGGGTTCCAAACTCAGTGTTTAACACTTACACAATTCATGTTTTCAATATTTAATTTTTAGTTGTAATCTAATTAGTAGTTTATAAAAATTTTTCAATTCAAATCCAAAATTATAATCAATAATAATCAAATAATCCTAGTTAAGTTTCAAAATAAATAATAATTTTTACCTTATTATGAAGTTTAATTCCTTCTTTTGTAGCTTCCCTTAAACTAATTTCTAAAATAAGTTTTTCTTAACTACTTTAGCTGTACAATTGTCTGATTTCTAATAGTATCTATATGAATAGATAGAGAGAACTCAATAAATAGAATAGAGAGGGTTAATCTAGGAGTGTTAGCTCTTGAAGAGACTATGGATATTTATAGTAGGTTTGGATCTTTTTGTTAATTTAATTTGATTTAATTAAAATTAAAAAGTAATTTTAATAAAATACAAATTAGGTTTAATTAAGATATAGCATTTAATATTGGGATTTATTTATCAAATATCTTATATTTAACCTTAAAATTTCTCAAACTTTATAATCAACTCTAACTTGATTAAATTACATTTTTCTCTGTTCAACCATTCTATGTGCGTGATATATTGGGTTCCTAAATATGTATGAAATGAATATAAATTATAACTCTAAATTATATTATGATTACATAAATTAAACTCTTTTAGTTTATCTTTAATTCTCTATTTAAACAATTTATAATCATATACCAATATTAGAGTTTAGCAATGTATCATCACCACTCAAATATTATGAATCTCAAAATGATTTTAACTAATCTTTTTATGCATGATTATTTCATATAATTTAATTCTTTCTTTATACAATATTTTGATTAGACATGGAATATAGAATTATTGTTTACTTTATTTAGTTCCAATCGAATTAGTTCTCTACTATTAGTAACTAATTCTTTTAATGGCATATCATATATGGGAATTATTTTTAAGGCATGATTTCACTATGAACAATGATTGCCTATATCAATATTGGTCGAAAACAATAGAATGCTCTCCCTAATTTCTTTAGGGTGATGAGCAGTATATTCAACACTCAACTACCTCCATATATATCATGTTATATACAATGACTACCAAGTGAGTCACCTTTGAATAAGATAGGTCATAAGTAATATCAAAATATAACAATCTCTATATGAGACACTTTAAAGATATCAATTCAAAATATAACTTGTACAATCATCATAATGAGAATTTCCATAGAAATATAAGTAATGTTCCAAAAAGTGTTCTCATATTAAGTCAATTTAATGAATTTCTTCTCTAATAAACACTTATATATTTGTTTAAATATCTTATATTTTATTTTATGAAATTAACTCCTTCCTTAATAAGGAAGAAATTTAATGTGTTTTTAATATGTCTGCTCTATATATTTCCAATCTTAATAGAGCAACAACTAGGAACAATTAAAAATAATACCTAAATGTAATAAGAATTTTATAATTATGATCTCATTAAATTTTATATTCTCAAAATATATTTTTCTTATTAGCTTTATCCTATACGTTAGCTAAAGAAATAAATATGCATAAGATAAATAATTTTTTAATTATTATGTCACAAAAACTATAACTAACCAATTGACTATAAGGAATAAACCAATAGCTCTAGAATTTGTTAGTAGAATGACTTGTAATATTTGTGGATATAGTTCATTAATTTAGAATTCATAGGTTCGTTCTTTTATACCGATAAATTTTCAATGGCATTCAATGCCTATAATATTGAACTTAAGTACCTAATGTCAATTACTATGAACTCTTTGTGTTATGCATGCACTCTAACACTGTTTACAATCTCAATAACATATTTCTTTCTTATGTTTCTTATTATTATGAGATCATCCTTACACTCAAGGTCTAAAGTTTGAGCAAATGGAAGAATGTTTTATCAACCTACACATACCCCCAAGTAAGTATGGAAAAAGGAGGCTAAAGGTAAATGATATCACATTTAAACTTTATACAATCGAAGCAATTTTTTCAATTTTTTTCCTCAACTTTTTCAATTAAAAATTGACTTTAGAGTTGGAGTAATGCTTAAATAACTTCTGACTATTTTGTAGAATCTCAACAATAATTCTAGCAGACTTAAACATAGGAAGGTCGACATCAATTGCTACCATGTATAATGATTCATTTGAAAATTCAAGGTTGAGACGAGAATTATTAAAGAATTTGTCATGGAAAGATGACTAATTAAAATTAGGAGCTTAATAGCCAAAAGGAGAGGAGGATCAATTCAAATAACCAACCATGTTCTTTAACTTATAAGAACTATTTAAGTAATTTATGGACATGTTTAGCCAAAAATAGGAAGCTCTTAGGCTAGAAAAAGGAGCAACCACATCTTTAAGAGCCCATTGACAACAAAGTGTACTAGAGGCTACAAAGTGATTAATAGACGGTTCAACAAAAGGAGAAATAACATTCTTAGGAGGCCATTAATAATGAGGTGTCTAATGAGTGAAAAAGGGGTTGACAACATCATCAAGCCTAGAGAACAAAAAATAAGAGATAAAATTTCCCTTACAGAGTCCATGAGGAAGGGTGCAAAGACACCATACTCTTCGTTGTATCATAAAAGGCCCGTCCAATGCCTTATAACCCTTTCACCCAAGTTATGAAGAAGTTGCCTCTACCAAAGATTAAATTTCCCTACCTAGAAGTATACTAATAGTATAATAGCCCTTATAGATCATGTCACCATGTATCAAGAGATTAAGGATATGTAAATCTCTTTAAATTAGTTTGAAGTTATGTAGGATTTGTATTAAATCATCTTAAAGAGGCCAATCTCAAGCTTTAGGTATCTAAAATTCAAGTTCAAGGCTCATTTTGCTTAAAACAAGAGAAGACCCTAAGATTCTTCTGCCTTCTTCAATATAGTATAAAAATATTAGGAGAGCCCTAAGAATTATACTAAAAGGTCCCATATGGAAGCCATACATGTGTCAAAATTTAATTTTAGTGTAATAACAATAGCTTTTGAAAGGCCTATATTGTCATCAACCTTTATAGAGATCATTCTTAATAAAGCAAATGCATACTTTAAAAGAGGTGTAAGAACGAGCAAAATGGTATATTGCCTTGAAAGAGGAAGAATGCTCTTCAAAGAAGGATCAACAATCATTTTAGGAAGTTGGAAGATAGAGGAGAAAGGGGGAATATAATGGAACCGTCTAACAAGAGAGAGTCTATGGAAAGAAACGTATAGAGGAGAGGAGAATTTGAAGGTATGAGGGTGTCTTATTATCTCGATTAAATGTTTCTCTCAATCATATTCTTAAATATAAGGAGTAAAAGCCTCATCAACTTACCAAAATCATTGGTAAGTAGTACTAAATCCATAAGCTTACGCAAGTTATGTAAATTCCACAGGGATATGAGCACAATATTGAGGAGTTTTGAGATCTTCAAATGGTAGTTTATTCTTTATAAAACATACGAACAGTTGGAGCAATTTGTCGCAGATCGCTATAAGTCTCACAATAGTGGAAGATGACCTGACTAGTCTTAATCTAGAGAATGTGGAAATAAGATTGGGATCATCAACATAATAATTGGGAGTGATGAGTAAGCAGGTCACTAAGAAAATTATGCACATGTATTATCTTTAATCAACCTTATGGAAAAATTAGAAAGGACAAAAAGTAATAGAGTAGGTCATATTTGACGAGGATAACTATGGAGTGACCAACTCTAATGATGAAATGATATCCATTACAACAATTCTAATGACAAGGATCTTAGTTGATAATGGAACTTCTATATAACATCCTATTATATGATACATATAAAGCAATATAGCTACTCTAGCCTCTCTAATTGGCTTTGGAGGGGACAAACCTATACTTTACAAAAAATCAACTTATTCCTAAAGTTAATGGAAAAACTAAGGTAAGTTGTTAGTTTTATAGATTTTTATGTATTAGACAAACTTTCATTAGACAATGTCATTCTTAGAAGACTCTTATATCCCCTCAAGGTAAAGTTATCATCATATCAATTGTTAATGGATTTCCTTACCACCAAAGGTTTAATAGATGTGTAAAGATATCTGAAAGTGACTATGCAATATTATTCAACCTTTATAAAGGCTAATAGGAGCTCAAATGTTTATAATTGAATAAAAGGAATAGGGAAAGGAACAAATAGGAGATCTCATATCAGAGGTAATGATAACCATTCCCTAAATTGTAAATCCTAATCGAATTATGGAACTTGCAATCTCTCAATTCACAAATTACCCGCAATTCTAATTAGTTCTAAGGCCCTCTAATAAACAATCGGGTCTTGCATGGGATCTCTCTCTATGAAATTGCCTCCTAGATTGATTAAGTGGTCAATTAAATTTCCTAACTCTCATTAATCCAATCTAATCATTCTTATCTTACTCCTCGTCTCATTTTGTTACCGAAACATGCAAATACATTAATCAATCACAACACCTAAACCAAATAAACACAAATCAGCTAAATTAACATTAAATTGAAGCAAAATCCTGAAGGACAAGTTAGAACATCGTTAACAACTCGAAATCCATAACCATACAACCCATCTCAACCTTACACGTTAAACGAATAAAAATGGAAATAGGGAGGAAATAAAAATTAGGTTGGATGATTCAAGAAGGCAGCGGCATCAAGAGATCACCTAACCCTATAAGTTTCGATGTCAGAACCCTCCTTTTCTTCCCCTTCTTCTTTTCTCTCTCTCTTCTTTCTCTCTCTTTAGGGTTTTCAAATAGAGGCTGATTGTAAATATCTTTCTAGGGTTACTTCATAATGCTTTTATAGTCTTTTCCAATTTAGGTAACCCTACTGTCTTTCTGGGGTCCAAAATTTCTTAAATGTCCCTCTAAATTTTCAATCTAGAAGAGATCCTGCATCTGTCTGGTGCAGGCCACGATTGTGGCCAGTTTGTTTACTCTTTGTCACAATCGTGGCTTACTCCCCACGATCTTGGCCATGTGCTCAAGCTTCTATCACGATCGTGGACTATAAGCCACGATTGCAGGCCTGTGTTGGTGCTTTTGTCTTCATCGTGGCTTGCTTGTCATGATCGTGGGCCTGTGTTTTGATTCGAATCTCCTCTGAAACTCTTCTGAATGCCTTGAAACACTAACAAACTTATCAAGACACCTCATATATATATAATTGAAACTCAAATACATGTTCTCACCCAAAAAAACACTTAAAATACAAACATTTATGAACTAACACAATTCTAACCTAAACATGTACTAAATAATCAAATTAACAACTAAATACACACCAAAATACCACTAAAACATAATGCATTCTACACCTATCACCTATAAAGAAGAAGCAAGTAGTACAAGATTCATGCTCAAAAGGCCTTTTAATGTATGATGTATAAATTAAATAAGCATATAAGCATAAATTTTAGGCCTCATAAAAAATTAGATTATAAGACTTCACTTTGTGTTATTAGGTTAGCTTCTCACCTGTAATTGAGGGCCTTACAAGTCAATTCACTCAATTAGTAGTGAACCAAGTTTTAAGGTGCTATAATGCTAATATAGAAAGCAAGCGGAAGTATAAGGCTATACATCCTTAGGCAAGCCAAGTATAATTGTATACTTGTAGTTGATCCATCGTTAAGAGAAAACTATGACCAATTATTCAAATGGGGATCCTAAAAGACATGAAAAGCATAATTTCTTTTACAAGAAAGGTCTGAACTTATATACATTAAAATCTAAGTAAATAGTTTCAAATAATTGAGGATGAGTGGGTCTGAGAGATCTAAGACTATATACAGCATGGAAAACTCTCAAAATGATGCTAAAGAAGCAATAAAATTTCACTTTTCCTTATTATAAATTTCCACTTTTCTTTATTTGTCTTATGTAGCCTCGCTTGAAATATCTCAAATTTTTAGGAAGAGAGTGGATCCCATGAAGGGACCTCTATAATGGCCCATAAATTGCTTAACTAAGGATATTATTGGCCGACACTTAAGAAGGGCACCTAACACTATGTGAAAAGGTGCGATCAATGTTGACAACACTTAGACTTGCATCACAAGCTTATAATTGATCATATTCCCATTTTATGTCTAGTATTGTTCACTTAGTAGGGAATGGCCACCTTAAGACCTTTTTCGCCTACAATATTATATTTATCCCGATAGTGATTAACTACTTCATGCAATTAGTGGAACCTGAAGTTTATGCTACGATAATAACTAGAATTATGAATATTTCAGAAGTTAATATAATTAGCCACTATATGGTTTCCTTGGCCATTATTACATACGAAGACCTTTAAACAAAGAGTTACCCTAATCTTATGAATGGATGAAATTGGAGCAGCACTTCATATCTATTCCATATCCTCAAATAAAGAAGTTGGTTAAAGTCATAAATAGAACCATTCTCTAACTCTTATATACCATAGTAGATAATTTTGAAGGAACTTTAGTATATCATATACATTCCATCTTTTGAGCCTACCTCTCTATACGAAAAATGTTTGTAGGGGATTAATCTTTCAGTCTATCATTTGGATTAAATGTCTTAGTCCTAATAGAACTGAATGTAAAACCCTTAAAGATGGCTAGTTAGAAGCAATAAGCTAATGAAAAGGGGCTAAGGAATGAGCTTGACTTGTTATAAGAACGAAGAGGAAACATTCCCATAAAAAATTTCATATATAAATAAAGGGCCAATAAGTACAATATAAAGAAAACTAGCATGTAAAATCTTAAGGAAGGGCATTTAGGTTTAAGAAGAATTGATATATTGGCCATCGTTGAAGTAAAGGAAAAACTTGCACCAAAGTAGTCTAGACCATTTATTATTAGAAATTTTTTAAGGCTATGAATTTACAACTTATCTTATCTCAAAAAATTAAAAGATTCCTCGAATATGAAATAGGTAGCATTTGTGCCCATATTATCAATAAAACTTATCTTTTAAGTATTAAGATCTTTATCTTACAAAGCACTATGACGAATGTTCAATTTTCCCACCTAAGATATATTCTCTTTAGGAAAACACACTCCTGAAGACATAGATTTATAAAGCAATTGTGCACCTAAGACATTTCGATTTAAGACAAAACACAAATTTAAATAAATAGATCTAGAAAGTGATCGTATACCTAAGATACTTTTTTCTAAGTTAAAATGCACTTTTAAAGACACAGATTTATAAAGATCATTCCCTAAGATGTTTTCAGTCTAAATTGGTATGCATTTTTAAAGATGAAAATATATCTACTAACCTATGACACATGTTTAATAGAAGAAACAATTATACTAAAATTGCAAATACTTCTTTGCTTAAGGGAGTAATATCTAAGTATAAATAGATAGAGGAGAAAGGGCATGATAAAAGAAAGAACTAGCATTTATTAATGAACTACATAAACGGTTATAAAATGCAAGAAAAAATAGAGAAAATGACAATGCACCTATAACTGATCAAAAAGAGATAACAAACTCATACATGGACACTTATAAGGTTATCGAATGGTGCACTTTTATAACATTCATTACCTAACTCCATACTTCAATTTGTAAGCCCTACTTTATAGTCCTCAAAGATCTGGGGAAAAATCACCAACCGATTAATGAGTTATTGTAATATCGATACTAATAGGATATAGAGATTCCTCATATCTTTTTTCATTAGATTTCCTACCCAAATCCTTTAACAAGTTGGTAAACTCATCCTGCATGGAGTGGGTTGCATACTCAGGCTCAAAGGAAGGTTTAAAGGAAGGCAAATCGTTGACACTCAAGTTAACAATACCTAGATCTAAATACATAATCTTAATCAATTCCTTACACTTGTTCAAGCCCTTAATGAAGGATATGAACATAGTTTTTTAATTTCATATCTTAAAGAACCTACTGTTTAGGAAATGATGACTCTTATCCATCTTGTTCTCCTTCTATGTTAGAACTTAATCTACTTTTAATATTTAATCTTTAAATTTTCGTAGTCTATATTCAAACTATGAACCTTTACGTTAAAAGTCATTATTTCCTTAATGTATCCCTCCATCTCCTATTCCAAACCCTTTATAATCTTATTATATGTGTTGCTCATTTCTACTTAGGTATAAGAAAGCCTATCCTTCTCCTTTTAAGAGCTTTCGATGTGCATCTATATCATTATGAGAAATTGTACCTTAAAATTTTTGTTAAAATAAATGTAATTATATAATATATGGCCTTATGTTAGGACAAACCCAAAATATGCTTAAGTTTAACATGAAGCCCAAACTTTAGGCTAAAAATATCAAGTTCAATTTTAGCTTTTTAAGGCTAAATTATGATCAAATTATAGTTTTTTTTTCTAAGCTTTGGGCTAATTGCTATCTCTACAATATGGCAAGGTTAGGTCAACAAATATTAATCATCCTTGCAAGGTTGACTTTCATCTACTTGTGCAACACCTTTGTATAGCTCTTATCTAGGACCTTTTGATCCTATTGTAATATTAAGCTTTGAAAAAAATTATAGACTAAACATTGTCCTATAGAAAATTGAATTTTTATGTTTAATTTCCTATTTTTACTCTTATCATTTATTCTTATGCCTTTAAAAGTTATTAGCTTAATGCAGATATGCATAAGAGTGGGAGCCTTTCATTGACATTAATATCAATAATGTGATTGCCTTAGTGGTTTGTCAGGTCTATGCAACTCCTTAATGTCTCACCCTCTTATTTACATAGATCTATCAATATAATAATCAGGGGTTAATAATGAAGATTAAGATGGAAACGATACAGTATGAACAAGCAACATACAACCTTACTAATCGACTATACTACCTCTAATAATAACTCTTCCTCCAATAATGATTCTTTAGGATGAAGTAAATTCTCATAATCTAACAAGCCCTTCACTTATGAGGCCAAAAAGATCACTTAATTTATAGATCTCATTGAAGCTTAGATTAACCTCTTTTTAGTTTTTCCTTAACCCATATCCCCTTTTCCTTTGAGATCAAAAATAAGAATTGATGCTTCCACTTGTGGCATCCTTTTAGAAGCTTGTTCATACTCATTATAGGCTTAGCATTCAAACTACACCAACTTATAAGCTTACCCAAAAGAAAATATTAATGCATAACCTTAAACAGATCTATAATGTGTTCTATATTTCTAATGTGGCAAACCACCTAAAAGGAAGAAATCAGACATTAAAAATGTGGGTGAAACTACCTAGTAGTCAAGCATGTATCTTTTATAATTCTTAAGCAAAAGTCATTTAAAAGAAGCCTCATCCTACATTAGTTATTAAAGTAGGAAACATCCCCTTCAAACCACTTAATTTAAACTTTTTCAATAATCCTCCATCTTAAAATTCACCATTGACTCAATATAAGGGGCAATAACCTAATAACCTACACCTCAACCCTTCTAATTGACTCAAACTCACATTTTTCTCATAGTGCAATTTTTCAACATCCCTTAGATATCCTAGAATCCTTTTAGTCACTATTGAAAACACTAAAACTATAGCTCAAACTACTTGAATGAAACATATCACCCAAGAAAAAAAAGAAAAAAACTTAAAGGGAATATACTAATAAAAAGAATAAAAGACTCAAAGAGAAAGACTAGAGTAAGGTCACAAGAGGAATCAATAAAAAATTTTCTAGGTTGTATGAAAAGAAACAAAAGGTAAAGATTCTAGTAAAAGGGAAGGGGAAATTTATATAAAAATTCATTAATGGCTATGACTACTGGTATATGGATAACTAGGACTCAAAGATCTTTCCATCTGTCCACAATATGCAATAGTTTTTAGTCTCTCTCTCTCTCTCTAAAAAAAATATGCAAATTAAAAGCATTACAATGGAGACATGCTAATGGAAGCCCAAAAGTTATCTTTCCAAATAATTAACTGTGTGTCACACATCACTAGAGTCTAAAATGTTACTTTTTCTCATAATAAACTTTCCAACAATGACTTTTATTTTATCCCATCAAGTGGTTAACCCTTGCCCTCATTTATACAAGATATGTTAACTTCCTCCATAAGTTATATGAAATTCCTTTACAAAATCTTTGAAGTTTCTTTGTATGGTCTATTAAATTCTCGTTTGAGGCTTGAAAAGTTCCACTTACAAAGCCTATAATTGAATTTTGGGGAACCAGTAATACTAATGAAAATAGCCACTCAATTGGAGTTCCGGGACCCATTCTTCCACACTGAAAAATCTATTTGTGACATTTTATGCCAATCTTGACTAAAGAATTTAATACGTACATTCTCTAATAATAATCACGTATTTGATTTGACTTATGAAATATCCAAGCAAATATTTCTTTCTTGTTCAGTAATAGCAATTACATTCCTCACTCATTATGTTAATAACATGCTTATTTTGAATGTCTTTTCATTATTATAAGAACCCCTTATGCCCCCTCTGAAGTTTGAACACATGGAAGAATGTTCATCAATTTATACATACTTCAAGCTAAGCAAGAACGAAGGGTGAAAGATAAAGGATAATACATTTAAACTCCAGTTTTCTCTCAACTTCTTCAACTATAAACAAACTTTAGTATAAGAGTGATAATTTTGAATCCTAACAGACCTAAACACAGGAAGACTCTAAAAATGTAGAAATCATATATATTTGACATCATCCTTACTCTTTTTTACTTCAAATCAAGTTTGGAATCTGATGTTTTCAAAATGTTTAGAACATACCCTAAATTTAAAAAAATGACTAATATGGTATTATTGATATTTTTTAAATGAAAAGTAGATCCCATTATCATATGATTAAAAATTTTTAATTAATCAAAAAATAAGTTCCACAATCACATAGTAGCGAGGCCATTGTTTCTACATTTCATATAGTAGACTTCACTTGTCACGTGACAATGAAATTCATATTTATATATTTTAGATAGTAGGACTCACTTACTATGTGATAGTAGGGTTCATTTTTTATTTGAAAATAAAATAATATTACATCAACATTAACGTAATATTTACCTATCAAGGATTAACCCCTTAAATTGTCTCACCACTTGGAGTCAATTTTGAATGTTTCAAAAATGTTGGTGTTTAATTTAAACGCTTCAAACACTACAACAAAATATAGAATTTTTAGACATAAAAGATGAACTTTTCAGACGCTTTTTTGCGTCTTAAAAATAATTTTAGACGCTTTATAAAGCGTAAAAAAAATAGGTGTCACAAAAATTATTTCCGACAATTTTTTTAGACACATAGATGCGTCAAAAAATATAAATTTTTTATGCATCTAAGCGTCAAAAAAATAAATTTTTTTTACGCATCTAAGCGTCGAAAATCTATCTACACATAAATGCATCGAAAACATAACTTTACGATGGTTTTTTTAGACACATAAATATTATTTTAGACACTTTGTGTAAGTTTTTAGACACTTTTTTCTGTCAATATATTTTACTTTTAGACAGTTTTTTACGTCGAAAAAAACTGTCTTACTTTTTGTATTTTTTAATATCAGTCACAATTTACATTCAGATCAGATCTAG
>JAOSBN010165347.1:0-21347 GCA_027563595.1 Erythroxylum suave | reverse complement strand
GGCCATAATCTAGTTTTATGGTCTAGTAAGAGGCAAAGCTCAATTGCACTATCTACTACAGAAGCTGAATATATGTCTGTTACAAGTTGTTGTTCACAGACGTTATGGATTAAGTATCAGTTAGAAGATTATTCGATAAAAGAAGGACAAATCCCAATCTTCTGTGACAACACAAGTTCTATCAACCTATCAAAGAATCCAATAAAACACTCAAGGGTGAAGCATATTGAAGTCAGACGTCATTTTCTACGAGGCTATGTACAAAGAGGAATCGTCAGTCTTCAGTTTGTTGAGACAAGTCATCAATGGGCAGATATCTTTACTAAGCCTTTAAATGAAGAAAGATTCAAAGAAATCAGACGAAACTTAAATATGGTAGTGTTCAGAGACCAATCGTTCTATACGTTATGACCCAGATGATTTTTACAAAAGGAAGATAAAAAGTCATAAGTCTTCAAGAGCCAGTAACTGCAAGTTACAGACGGTAATTATTTTTAGAGGGAAACATGAAGGAAATTCTCTCAGACAGTTCAAAACATCACCAACTCTAGAAAACTCTTAAAATCCTTCGAAATCGATTTTTGCAGCACTCTAAAAAACAATTGTTCATTACTCTTGATTTCGACACCTTTCGGTTACGTGCTTATCTTCAGATACTAATCTCGTTACTTTGAGAAGTTCCTACTGTCTAAAGATTACAATGGAGCAAGCAATACTTTATGGAAAACATGTTGATTTCGAATCCTTGAAGAAGAATCAGATAGATATTGAACCGGGAGTTGATGCAGCCAGATGGAAAAGCTTCTTTCAGGTCCGTGAAATAGTCTATCTAAATGAAGTTTATGATTTTTGGAAGAATGCAAATGTAGACGATGCTGTAGTATCAATGGTGGATAGATTGTCGGTTATTATGACACTGGAGCTAATTGAGAAGGTTAGTGGATGTCCATATGTTGGAGCAGAGGTGTCTTATAACCCTAGATGGATGACTAAAAACTGTCTAGAGAAGGCACATATGAATCGATAACTCTATGGAAGTAGTGACCCAAAGGAAAAAAAGTTGTCGAACCTTGCTCCAAAGGCTAGGGTTCTACACAATATACTTTTTCATTGCATTCTACCAAGAACAGGATAGAAGAACATTTTGACAATGATTGATGAGCAATGCCTATTCTATTTACTCAATCATCAGGCTATAAATCTTCCATATCTTAGTTTGAGATATATGATGAAGACGAAGAGGGATTCTAATGCCTTTCCATATGGCATGTTGCTAACAAGAATCTTTAGAGATTCTGGAATTCTTCTTGAAAGAGGAAACAGGATGAGGTTGAATATTAAAAGCATTATTAATGTAGAAACTATCGGTGGAATGGGATTGAGTACAACTTCTATGGCAAGAGCAAAGATTGAGGGGGAGCACACTGTCAAATGCAGCGTGAGTGGGAATGTTACACCCAAAGAAAAGAAGAAACCTCAATCCTCTGGAAGAATGGTTATAAAAGAAAAGAAGAAACCATCAAAGGTAGCAGCTGAAGCTGAGAAGATGTTGCAAAGAAAAGAAAGCCAGGTTAATCTATCAAAAAAACAAGTGTCGTTGAAAAGAAAGGCAGAGACACTTGATTTTGAGAAAGTTAGAAAATCAAAAAGATCACCAAGGTTATTAACTCTTTGACAAGATGAACAGAAGAGAGGGAAAGGACTGACTCTTGGTGAAGAATCTAAGAAGATAGAAAAGGCACCACAGGCTACAAAGTCTCTAGTCTCAATTTTGCAACAAGAGCAGACAAAGCCAACTAAAGAGACTGGAATTAAGAGGAAGTTGGAGTTTGAAAGAAAGAGAACCTAACCACAACCACCTTTTAGACTGGTAGAAGAAAGTAAGAAGTTAAAGACCATTCAGAAAGAAAGTACTTCAACTGGTAGTCAACGAAAAGAAAAATCAGTTGAAAACAAAGTGGTATCTCATAGTCCTATCAAAAAAGAGGACTTGAGAACGAAGGTGATAGAAGAAGAGGTACCTGTTAGAAGCAGAAGCTCAATTATAATCAGAGAACCTATGAAAAGGTTAGTCACGGTAGAAGTTGAGCCTATATTGATGAATAATTGGTCTATTCATCTTCTGAATCATGAAAAAAGAAGATTATAGGGGATTCTGAGGGATGAAAAATCAGAACCATATCCACTGAAGATGACCAAAGATAGATATACCATCTACCCAACCACAAGTAGAACATTGATCAAGATTGTACTAGACATACATCCTAGAGCTTCAAACATTGTACGTAATGTGGAAAAAGGGAAACAGAAGATATACCCTGAAGGAAAAGCAAGTGACCTGGTAGAAGATCAGATACATGAAGCTGTGAGAAACATAGATGAGGCATGCAATGCAGAGCTATCAAGAGGAGTCTATGTTTCACATCACATTTCTAAAGCATCAGGAAGTAATTGTGAAGGCTTCACCACAGATGCAACTTCTCAGGTAGTTGGAAGAGTGACGAAAGGACAGTATAGAACTATCAAGGTTTAAGGTATTTTTGTCAACTTAGAGACTTTTGTGCACCTGATCATGCACCTTATACCTTTGAGTTATGTATCTTCAATTAAAGATGTCCTTCACCTTCTTGGAAAAACTATTCCAAAACTACCTAGATCTGATGACCTTGATCTCCCTGAAGGCAAGTAATTCTTCAAACCTCCAGTTTTAAAAATTATTGAGTTAGATGTGTTACCCTCAGAAACATGTGTTGCTACAAACTTCCATCCATCAAGTGCACCTAAACAAGCCACTACTATTGGAAGGGAAGAAATAAGACACTCTCAACAGTGGAGTCAGGAAGCCTTAGTGAAGGAAATTGAAGAAATTCATGAAAAGGTTGATATTCTGACCGAATCAGTTGGTGATCTACATGAGGAATTAGCCTATCTACGAGTATCAATAAAAGAAGACCTCAAATTGATCAGAACTGAGATGCAATGTATGTTTTCTAAAATAATGAAACATCTGAGGTAAATTTTTTTTGATTGATAACAAATAGGGGGAGAAAGGAAGAAGATAGGGGGAGAAAAGAAGATAGGGGAGAAACGATGAAAAAGGGGGAGAAAAGAAAAACAGAAGAAGAGAAGAGAAGAAAGACACAAGAAAGAAGAAAAGTAGAAGATAGCATGCATATGTGTATTTTTGGTTATTCTTTTTATTCATTTGTTATTTTCTTATTCATCAACTGAATAAAAATTCATTCACTTTGATTTTTCTAAAATTATAATTATTTGTTATCATCAAAAAGGGGGACATTGTTAAGTCAAGGGGACTTCATGATGACTAATTTTGATGACAATCAAATAATAATAATGTTAGAAACAAATGAATGTTTTGACAAGTGTGTTAAGTATGCAGACGAAGTACAGAACACAGACAAAGTCAAAACACAGACGCAAAGATAACACAGACGCAAAGTCAATACAGACGCAAAGACAACACAGACGTAAAGATAATACAGACACAAAGACTACACAGACGCAAAGACCATATAGTAGCACGTCAGACAGTTACTTACTTGGAGTTAATTACAGAACTCAACTAAATGATAGTTATCAAGAATCAAGAAGCGGTTATCAAGGATCAAGAAACAATTAGAGACTTAGGCTATAAATACTAGTCGTGGTCGAAGATTTCAGAAGCTTATGAATCTGATGAATCTTACAACTTTAGAGAAATCAGTGATTCTTGAGCTTTCAATGCTTACTTAGAAAAGAGAAATTTTGTAGTGCGATACTAAGAGAGCTAACCCTACTGTAACAAATGCTCATAATATCTTTCTAGTGAGAGAAAGAAAAGACTGAGAGCCCGGAGACTCTATGTTAGCTGAAAGAATACTTTGTAAGAGACCTGAAGAGGCTCTAGAAGAGAAGAAAGAATACTCGTAATTGTCTGAAGTATAGTGGAACACTTAGACGAACTCTGAGGACTGGACGTAGCCCACGGTTTGGGGTGAACTAGTATAAAAATCGCAGCGTCTATCTTTTATCCTTTACTTCATTTTATTTTGTTGATTAAACAATTATATAGAAGTTATTTGCGATTTAACTACGTAATAATTTTCGTATAATCCTTGTGATATCTTTTTGATAAGAAAGAGAAGTTCTTAGTAAGATTTTATATTCACAAAAAGGATACACCATTCAACCCCCCTTCTTGTGTATCGAGTTTCTTGTATGTAAATTCTATACTAACGTGTGATTTACTTCAATTAAGTATCTTAAACTTTTATGATCAGTGAATATTTGAAATGTTTCACCGTATAGATGATGTCTCCAAATCTTCAAAACAAACACCACTGCAGCAAGCTCTAAAACATGGACCAGATAATTGAACTTATGAGACCTTAACTATCTGGATGCATATGCAATGGAGCATTATTATACACAATATATCCTCAGATCCAGATGGAATAGCTAACAATGGTGCTATAGTTAACCGATGCTTCAGCTCCTCAAAACTCCTTTGGCATTCATCAGTCCATCTAAATGGTACATTCTTCCTCATAAGTTTTGTCAAAGGGGTTGAGATCAATGAAAATCTCTCAATAAACCCCCGGCAATAACCTACTATTCTAAGAAAACTCTAGATCTCAGATGCATTTCTAAGAGCTTCCAACTTCATTACAGTCTTAATTTTCTTTGAGCCTACTTGTATGCCCTATCCAGATATGATATGACCTAAAAACACCACTTGATCAAGCCAAAATTCATACTTACTGAACTTGGCATACAATTGCTTCTCTCTTATTATCTGTAAGACTAGCCTCAAATGCTCAGAATGTTCCACTCTACTCTTCGAATACATCAAATTATCATCTTTGAATACAATCACAAAATGATCTAATTAAGGTTAAAATATCTTATTCATCAATGTCATATAAGTTGCCGGAGCATTTGTCAATCCAAAAGGCGTCAACAAAAACTCAAAATGCCCATATCCAGTTCTAAATGCACTCTTTGGTACATCAGCTTCTTCTATTTTCAATTGATAATCCCACAACCTCAAATCTAGTTTAGTAAAACTAGAGCTCCCATTAATTGATCAAATAGATCATTTATTCTCAATAAGGGATATTTATTCTTCACTTTCACCTGATTCAACTACCTATAGTTAATACATAGTCTCAAAGTCCCATCTTTCTTCTTCACAAACAAAACCGGAGCTCCCTAAGATGACACACTAGGGTCTTAAGTTCCTTAGGTTCCACAGGTGCCATCCTATACAGAGGAATGGATATAAGAGCAGTACCTGAAATAAGGTCAATAATGAACTCTGCTTCTCTATCTAGGGGTAATCCTAGTAATTCAATAGGGAATATATACAAAAAATCTTTAACAACAGGAATATTCTGAATTGTCTGTTCATTATGGGTATCAGTCACATAGGCTAAGTAAGCCTCACATCCACTTCGAATCAGATTAAAAGCACTCATTGATGAGATTAATCTAGCTGGAACTACTTCACTAACACCTTGAAATATTACTCTTAGCTGAGTGGGAGACTCAATAATCACCTCCTTAGTGTAACGATTCATCACAGTCCTATGTACAGTAAGCTAGTCCATACCGAAAATGAGATCTATCTCTTTTAATGGCAATACTATTAGATCGGCTTTCAATTCCTCTTGATCAACCCAAATAATACACTCTTTACACATTTCTCCAATCATTGTAGTAATACCTTCTTGTGTACTCAATTCTAAGTCACATTTTAACATCTCTCTTTCACAATGCAGTTTAGACATCAGATGTGACGTGATAAATGAATGTGTAGATCCTAGATCTAACAATGCAAATGCCTCAAAATTAAAGACATATAACACACCTGTAACAAAATTTAGGGAGTTCTGTGCCTCATGTCTGCTAATGGCAAAGATCCTTGCCTAAGACTGCAGTTGATTACTCCGCACCTCAGTTTTGACACTAGGACTTGCTGAATTTGTTCTGCCACTTCCTCTATTTCTTTGTGATGCACCATTGGCACTACCTTTATGGACCGTTGTCTCATTTATTGATCCCCCTCTTACTCCAGACTGTAGTCCTAACGTCGCGATATAGTCTCTAATCTGATGCTCGAAAAAGCCATAACGAAAACAAGTTCCCGATATCTTCCAATATTCCCCACTATGTTTCTTTCCACACTGTTCATAACTAGGCATCTATTGTGTCTGCCCTCCTGATACTTGACCTCTACCACCACTAGCCTGTACAAAACTGCCTCTTGGTCTAAACCCTAGCTGTCTTAATCTACTCTGTGATTGAAACGATCTATTCAGACATTTACTAAATCTCCTTCCAGAATCAGCCTAGGACTTACCTCGTCTCTTCATTCTGAACTCCTACCTATGGTCTCTTTGTCCTTCTTTCAATAATTGTTCAATTCAAATTGAGGAAACTTGTAATGCAATAAAACTACTCAGATTGGTAATAGCCAGTATCGTCTTGATTTCCATGTCTAGTCCATCCTCAAACCGCCTACACTTATCTTCTTTAAACGGAATCAAAGCAGTAGCATATCCTATTAACTCATTAAACCATACCTCATACTTGGCTACAATGAGATTACCTTGTTTCAAATCTAGGAATTCCTTCATCTTCCTGTCCAGATAAGTCTTTGGCGTATATTTCTAGTTAAAGACTCTTAGGAAGTCTTCCCGCGTCAGTCCAAAAGGTCGAGCGGAACTACCAGGAATAGTCTTCCACTATTGATAAGCTAGACCTTGTAGTAGCAAAACGGTGTAGTCAAACCTTTCATTAGACTCGCAGTACATCTGATCAAACACTCACCTTGTTCTTTCCAACCATCGTTTTGCCTCCATAGGGTCTATACTTCCATAGAAGTCTACAGTCCCTTGCTTCCTAAGATTATCATACCTCCTCTCTCTTCCCTCAGGAATTCTCGGAGATATTTTTTCAAACTTAGGTAGTAGAGACTCTCTATTGGCTCTTATGGACTCAAGGTCAGCTGACTTTGCAACTCAATCTTTTATGGTGGATGACCTATAATAAACAATAATTGAGATCACTATACGAGTCTCTCACTATACGTCAAGTTTAAATGTTCATATATGTCCCTATGGATGTCAAACCATGCTCTAACATGTCATTTTCATAGGGTATGTTTTTGAATGTCTTCTGGATATTCAGGTATATGCCCTATGATAGTGGTATACGTCAAGTTTAAATGTTCATATATGTCCCTATGGATGCCAAACCATGCTCTAATGCCAAAAATTGTAACATACCACTATCATAGGGCATATACCTGAATATCCAGAAGACATTCAAGAACATACCCTATGAAAATGACATGTTAGAGCAATCACAATCACTTATGATGGAATTATACAGAGCATAAGTATGTAATAGGTCAACTTTGCCCATTTCATTTACAAACGTAACTTAAATTGTAACATTGCACTTTATAGTACAAATATTTACATTACCAAAACTTCATAGAGTTTACTACACTTTTACAAAATATTCTACATGAAATGAGAAAACTACATAAACACAACCTATTACTCCTCAGTTTTCAGTCGACCAGACCTTTAAGCCATTCTTGTTTTTCCCAAAATGACAATACTAGACTTTTACTAGTTTACCTTAGAGCTAGGTCTTCCTCGTACTTAAAAATCAATGTTACAATTTTAATTGGTTTTGCGAACTCAGTAAGTGAACCATTATTAATTTGCTCATTCATTCAAAACATCAACATCATAAATATAAGGCAAATGCACAGTATTCCTCGTCTTATCAATACATCATGCACTTGACACATTTCATATACAAATTTTAGAATAATTCAATCATCTATCACAGACATTCATTTTATTAACATTTAAACAAACATTGCATTTATAACAATATAGTTTAACATAACATGTCTGCGTTTAACGCACAACGTCTGCGTTCCAATTCCTGCGTTGAACATAGACATTTTACGTAAAATGCAAACTTAAAATGTAGTAGCAGGTAGGTCTTGAAGAGAAGAGCTACAGCGGCGGTGGACTAGAAACTCTCCACTTAAATTGTCCCATCAACAGTGAAAGGGAGTGAAGAGTTGGGCCAGTAAGTAGTGTGGAAGAGTTGCAGCAGTGAGTTAAGTGGCTTTAGAGAAATAAAAGAGAGTCGAATTATGGAAAAATAAAAAGAGAAGAGTGATGAATAGTGATGATGGACCATAAACCATCATCGTTATTTGTCACTTCAACGAGTGGTGAAAGGAATAGTGAATGAGAGAAGAAGCTTGGGCATTAAAAGATAATTGAAGGGTTTTTGGTAAGGTTATGAGTGTGGGGGCTAAAGCAATTTTTTAGGAGAGAATCATAAGGGCTAAACACCCCAATGCCGATTTGGATGTAACATCGACGCCGACAACCCAGGTTAAGTGTATTTTTTGATTTTTTTGTTTCTTTCACTCATTAGAAATTGATTGTGTTTTCCTATGTTAATTGATTTGGGTTTTGTGTATGGATAATCATATTTTCTTTATTTTTCGATTATTTGTGTATGAACCCATAGGGTATTATAAAAGGATGATTTTAATGCGTTCATGGAATCGTTTGATTGCATATCCAATGTTAGAATTTTGATATAATCTGTAGTTATTATGTTGAAATTCATGTGTAGCGACTAGTGATTTATAATCATTAGGGATAATATGACCTAGGTTAAATGACGTATCGTATGTTGTTGTTGCCTTGATTAATCAATTTTCCTAGTTCATAATGCTACTGCCTAATTAAATCTAGATATCGTATCCTAGGTTATTCAATGGTTAGGTTTAATTAATGATCGTATCTTGATTAAACAAAATCTAAGGGAAAACTTGGGTTAATTATTAACCCACGATTAATAATTGCTAGGAGAGGTTTGAGAACAACAAATTGTTGAAATATGCTTAATTAGGTATAGGCCGAGATTGAACAAAAGAATCAGATCCCTATCGAATTCCCCAAATTTACCATTTTTCGTATATTTTCTTTAATTTGTTTTTATTAGTCTAGCTTCATTTTATTTTATTTTTCCAAAATTCAAAATCCCCCTTTACCTAAATAGTAGTAGTTTATTTATTTTATTTTGACTAGCATCATGACACGTCGGTCATTGTTTTATCCCAATTCTGATATTTTTGTCCTCTTACCGTTGAACTTTAAAATAATATTATTTTTGTTTTAAATCTATAAATTTTATTGTCTTGAATCAAATGATTTAGATTCTTATACAATTACATTATAAATAAAATCACTATCTCCTGATTAGATCATAATAAAAGGGTATCAAGTACTATGTTGGGGGATAATACTGAAGCATAATGTAGTAGAGGAGCCACCAATAACTTAGCACCAATTTAACTTAATAATAAGGTAGTGGGTCAAGGAAGCAGAATAAGTTGAACTAGATGGTTAAGTCGGTTAAGTCAGTTACACTCGTGACTTCGATCCACAGTTAAGCCAAGTTTAAGGAGTTTAAAAACGAAGGCTTGAGGTTTGAAGAGAGAGCGTGAGATGGTGTATGGTTTCCTTGAGAAGAAGGAAGATTTAAAGGTGAATTAAAAGGAGGAAACTAGATATGTTAACTAGTATTGTCTTATTAGAGTCTAATGTAGATAAAGACATCTTTCTATAAAAGGCAAAGAAATAAACTAAGCAACTAAAATCTTGCAGGATAAAGAGATCTAAAAAAAAGAAGAAGAAAGAGCTCCACCTTAATGCTAAGAGTTAAACTAAGATAAATTTCCATTCAAAAGTTGCTCTCTCAAATCATAGAAATAGCAATTTCATTAATTGAAATCAATACTTGAACATTTAGAATTTCATTACATCCTACAAATATTATCAACATAGGAAGCACCTGGTCCGAAATGAAGTGTTAAAACAACGATACAATTTAATATCAATAGAGATTTCGAGACTCTACATATTTTTACCAAAAAATCCTTTAATATGTTTGCTTGTTTTAATATATTAAAAGTATAACAAAACTATTGAACAAATGTATTATATTAAATACAAAATTTTTTTTTCGCAAGTCTATTTTGTGTTGAAGAGTGTCACTCATCCTTTTTCTTTATAGTTTGTAGTTGTTCGTCCATCCAGGTAAATCCTCCAATTAATGTCTGCCATATGTGTTGCTTTAATAATACGATTATGATGCATTTGGGTTTTGTGTGAATGCAAAGGAGGTTTTGATTTTGTGTTGTTGTTTAGAATATTCTTATAATCATTGATGAATTTTTAAGTTATTTTTTAATAGTTTGAGTATTTATGTTTAGGTTTTGTTTAAATAATTGATGAGTAAATGTATGATTACATAAATATTTATTATACGTTTGAGATCTTATGGATGATTTGAGACATAATAAACCCCCAGGATGGTATATAGGTTGGAAACCCCTGATGCAGCTCCTACAAGGTTTATTGGTGAAAAATCCATGAGCCTAAGAGTCACAGCGAGAATTTGCTTTCTCAATTTATATGGTGTAACAATACCACGTACCATAGTATTGAATTCAATTATAGGTGATTAATTCAAATATAAATACTTCACCTTCAATATGATTAATTCAAACTCAGTATTATCATAAGAAATTCATAGGTTTAATAAATATGACAGTTCTTTGCATAATAAACCCCTAGGACTGTATATAGGCTGAAAACCCATGATGCAACTCCCATGAGGCTTATCGGTGAAAAATTTCACAAGCCTAGGTGTCACAAAAAGAATTTACTTTCTTAATTCACAGGTGTAAACAATGCCACGCACCATAGTATTAAAATTAATTGTAGGTGATTAATTCAATTAATTAATACTTAGGTGATGTTGTGTAGAGTAAAGGTTAAATATTTTGTAAACTTAGGAGACTTAAAGGATACTAACTATGAAATCACTTTTTTAAATTAACAATTTTGCAGAAATGAGTAATGTTGAAAGATATTGGATGTATACATGATTAACACCTGATGGTTTCATTAATTGTAAGTTTGTTGAGGGAGTTGAAGCTTTTATTCATTATGTATGTTCTTAAAAGATGAAAATCTTGAAGAACAACCAAAATATGAAATATTCAATAAAAGATGAAATTTAGGTTAAAGTATGCCAACAAAGAGAAAACAGGATATGATGCGATTAAGGTTCAAAGCACGATTTGGAGCTAGTTACTTTCCAGGTGAAGCATCACATTTTGCAGCTACAACAGAGTCAGATGTTGTACCTCTAGCTACTACACATACAGATGAGACATCACCTTCTATACCAGCTCCTACAACATCCAACATCTTTACAGGATCCATCACCCCTATATTGATGGAGACATCAGGGGTAAACACTGTGGATGAAGGAGGCAACCTCCAACCTGGAGTTGAGGGAGTTGATGGAAGCATTTACATCACAATTGTCAACAATCTGTAAGTGAAAATACATGAAACACCATATGTTTATAATTAAGTTATAGGTTTAAATTTAAAAATGATATAAATTTGTTTTTATATTAGGTAGATTTTGTCTAGATCGTGATCAAGAAACATGACATCCAAGCTTAAGGAGAAGATTGATCTTGAGGGTTATATGGAAGAATATCTCTCAGGCGACAAAGGATTTTTATTATTAAAAGTTTGAGGTATAAAAAATATATTTTTTGTAATTAATTTTTATACATTAATTATATAAATATTTTAGGTTAGAAGTACTTAGCGTATGTTTTTTCTTTTTTTAGACATAATTTTTTTGGGATTCTGAATTTTACGCAGTTATTTGTAAAGTATAAGGGAGACAAGCTAGTCCACATTATAGAGACTTTATTGGTACAATACATAAGACTGGTATACATCCTTCTTATATTTATGAAGAAATATGGAGTCGTTGGTAGTAGTATTGGACATCACCTGAGGCAATGTCCATTTCAGAGCATAATTCTACTAATAGACGTGGAGGATCGAGGGGAGAGAGTCTTCCAGCACACATTAGAGGATCTATTACCCATCACGAGCATGCAGAGACACTTGCAAGTATCTACACTTTAGACTTATATTCTTTTTTTTTTTTACTTTGAAGTATTTCAATTTAACTTGATGTGTGAAGTTTGGAAAAAAAATATGTGTACTATGGTGAATGATAATGTTATAAATGTCTGATGCCATATATGGTTGTGTTGTTGAGTTACTTTCTTTGTTCAACATAGGGTAAATATCATAAAAATAGAGAAAATCTGCCAAAATTTTTGTAAAATATGTCCACTTATAACGTTTTATTTTGATGCAAGAAAAGTCAATGGGTAGGAAGCTTATACCCGATTAGCTCTTTTTGCATACTCACACTAAGAAGCGTGACGATTTGACTTTTGTCAACACCAGATGTAGAGAACTAAATAATGTGAAATCTATGCTTCAATATTAATGCTTAATACTTATCACTTATTAACATAAACATTGTCTTTTGATAGGACCAAATACAAGAAAGCATTCAACGACAGTCTTAGTAATGTAAAGATGTTGATGAGAGTCAAACATATCTTCATGTAGTAGGTGGTAGGGATCGTCGTGGAAGTATCTTCAGCTTAGGTTTATTTGCAAATACATGTTATTCGCAATCGTCTACATCCAGTACAATAACATCTAGTAGACGGTCTGTACCCAATGAAGCTCATGAGCTTCGGAGCACAATACAAACATTGCAACAGTCTATATCATCAATCAACTTTTGATTTTAACAAATTAAATGTAGAAAGAAATCAAAATATTATCAATAGATAACTGATAATTGTTTAAATTGCACATCAATCATAAGATTTTCAAATAAAATCAAATTTAGGGAAAATTAAAAAAACAATATCAGTAAATTTATCGATGAAAAAAGAAACTTTGTTGGTAAAATGTAGTAAATTTACCAACGGACTACTAAGATCCAATGGAAAAATTAGTCGTGAATTTACTGGCAGATTTGGGAAATTTGCTGGTAAAGTTACTGACGGAGGAGCCTTGTCTGTCGCTACATTTACTGATTGAAAAAAAGCTTTTGTCGCTAAATTTACCGACAACATAAAAATTACTGTCGCTAAATATAGTGATATAACAGAAAATATCCATCGGTAAGTTAGCGACGGAAAGTTTGTACTCCATCACCAATTATTACCTACGACTGTTTCTCCTACGACTCATTCTGTCAGTAAATTATGTCATTAACTTAGCTTGTCGATGGAAAACCTTCTCATTTCGTTGGTAATTTCCGTCACTAAACTCCATTTTTTATGTAGTGAGGGAAATTGTAGCAAAAGTTAGTATCTTGGAGAGCATAATAGGGATGAAAGCTACTAAACCACCTTCGATTTACCTTGGAGTCCCTATTTCCTTTAAAAGCATCCCTATAATGAATTTAATCTATTAATAGAAATAAATAAATCAAGAATTTCTTGTTGGTGTAACAAGAGTTTGACACTAGCTGGAAGGGTGCAGTTGGTGAACTCAATACTAAACAACATCGAAGTTTAGTGGGCCTTCATGTTTTGTTCCCTAGGAGTGTAAGCAAGTCAATAGATTAGATATTCGAAAGATTCGTTTGGTTTGGGAACAACACAAACACCACCAATGTGAAAGTGAAGTTGAATAAATTATGCTTGCCTAAAAGATAGGGAGGGTGATAGGGAGGGTTGGGTATCATACCTATCAAAACTATAAACTAGACACAATTCGTTAAGGGGATCTGAATAATCTTAAGGGATAGAAAATCTTTATGAGTTAAGTGGATCCAAGCTTATCATATAAAGGACAAGAATTCTCGGAATATAGGTCTAAAAGGCAATACTTATTGGACGATGTTACACATTTTTAAATTTATAGGAAGCATCAGATCCTGCATAAGCTTCAAGGTTAGTGATGGCAATTGTACTTCCTTCTGTCATGACAACTATTCAACTTAGGTCCGTTGATAGAAATTCCCTCCTTATCTTTTTTAAGGAACCAAATAGTTAATGCAATAGGTAGGGAAGCTCTAACTTCAAATTCATCTAGCTTGCTTTCCCTGAATTTGAACCATCAGATAACTTCAGGTCAAGAGGGCTCTATTCTCTAAAATCTTGAGTCATCATATTCTTATACTAATTCCTCATATAAGAATTACATTAGATTGCACGCTTCTAAATTTAATGGTATAATTTGTTATTGTATAAGCATACAAGTCCTAAAGCTTTAATGATAATATGGCTGGCCATCGAGGGAAAGCCGAGCACCATGGACAAATTCAAGAAGTTCAAAAATATAATAGATACTTGCATCTTTCGCGAACGTAAGGGGGAGACAATAAAGCAACTATTTTTTAAGTGTAAAAATAACTTCAATATTTAGAATGATATTATAAGCTTGTGCAACCAAAATATCTCTGCTAAAAGCTGACAATCTATTATTGACTAGTGTCGCACTGATCAAAAGAGGAAAAATGGTAGCTGGATGATCTTTATGCTAGCACTGAGAAACACCGTGTATGTTTTATGGATGAAAAGAAGCAGGAACATCTTTTAGCAATCATATGTACAGGATCAGGTTTTGCTTCAAATAATTACTCACTCAATTAGAAAACAACTTCTTGCCTATAAAATGATTTTTTTAATCCCTTTTAGAGGAACTTAAACTAAAGGGGAACAGATCTTCGCGAATGAAGATTTGTTCCCTCTGTTCCTAAAATATCTAACCATCCGATTTATTGAATTGGATGGATGGTTGAGATCTTACAGGAATACGGGGGAACTGATTAGTAGAATAGAAGATCTGTTGCCGAGCTAAACATACAAAACATAAAGAAAAAATTAGTTCAGAGCAATATAAAGGTCATGTGGCTTAGCTAAATTTTATACTCTAGAAGAGATAACACAGTAGTACTTGAAATATAGCTCTAATTAAGACCTTTTATGGTGTTTGCTTTTGCTTGGGTATTACTTTAAAGATTGCAATAACTTGTACTAAACTTTTTCTTTCTTAATATAATTCTTTAAATTTATAAAAAAATTATAATTACAAAATATTTCACCAAATTGTTTAATTACCCTCACTTATAGTATAATTAACATATTTTTCCAAAATAGACAAAAATATTAATTAAGAATCCCACTTGGATGAGAAAATAAATGTAATTAATTTTAAATAATTAAATAAAAATATAAAAAGATAATGAACGATAAAATTATTTAATTTAAGAAAATAAAAAATGAAGCCAATATAATTATAATTATTTCAAAAATTTAAAATACAAGATCAGTCTAATTAATTAAAAAATTAACATCATATACAAAAGCAATGCCAAATAAATTGCAATGGAACAAATACAATCATAACTAATCAGTCTTTTAATTATTTCTTAATACGAGTGTTCTATTTTGTTTCTAAGCAAAAAGTATCAAGCGTAGAAAAGGGGGAAGATACAAGATATGTGACTTACATCTAACGGAGAAAATAAAATCTTTTATGTTGCTCGACACATTATTTTATATTTAAACATAAATAAATTTCTTCAGACTGATGAAAAAAAAAACTTCTTTTTTAAATGATCTACTTGGCCATATTTTAACGTGGAGATAAAAAAAACTGAGTTTTAAATTTTTTATTTTTAGGTCAACAGAAAATAATTAAATATGTGAATAAAATTAAATAACTTGTAGAAAAAATTAAAATGTTTGTAAACAAACTCTAATTCGTGATGTTAAGTATTCCTAAGAAAATATAAAATGGAGTTAAGATTTTAATTGGATAAAATTATATAACTCACCTTACTTTCTTTTTAAATTTCACTTAATTTATATAAATTATGTGCAAAAAAGTTTAGAGAAATAGTTTTACTTAATCTTTATACATCACCTGAAGTTAAAACAGAAAATTATATATTGACTTAAAATTATTATTTTGATATTATTTTAGTCATCAATTTACATGATATTGTTATATCTCGAATCCAAAATTTTTTTACTGAACTTATGACAAACTGCCACTTAATAGAAAATTTTAAACACACGAATCTTATTATTAAGTTAAGGCTTAACTAACTTGTACAAATTGTGTAATAATTTAATATATCCAAAAACTAAAAGAACAAAAATGAGTAACTGATATTTTATTAGTTTAATTATCAATTCTCATAGTTCATTAAAAACCTTTTACTGAAAATAAAATGCAATCTACACTCAAATAATTTTTAGAATATTAAATCTTTCTATTTAAATACTTCTTGATATCTTCTTGATCTACCACGAATTCACATTTCGCTCCAACTCATGTCCCTCAAAATCGCAATTGCAGCTAAGTAGCATATATCAACCAAGAAATATAATAGAAAAAGAAATAGAAAGCCTATACCCCTCTACTATTGTATAATTAATAAACTTATTCACATGAAATTATACAAATTCAATAAACTTATTAAAGGAATACTAATAAAACGTAATGCACATATTTATAATTATTTCACATCCATACAACATTTTACTGTTTTTAAAAATCACATAATATTTTGTACCTGCCAAAGGTAGGTGTCAAACATGAATTTGGCCACGAAATGATTTTTTTCCCCTAATTTATTTATGGAAATGGGCTCTTACACAAATTGATTTATGCTTTAATCTAGTACTAGACATTTGCTTCAAATACGAATTTGTATTTGACTCATTCTAACGCCGCCAACTACTATGCCCCTTCCACCCATCACGCCACATATCTCATAGACAACACTTTTATCACTCTTGGGGGTGGTCTTAAAGCACTTCACAAACATATTTCTCATTAATTTTAACATCACACCATTAAAAAACACGATATCAATATGTGAATACATTCAAAGCTAATTGTGGCAATAGTGTCACTATGACTATCTAATCACATTTTATATACATACTATCACTATATGGCACGTACCATGCGTAATTAGATTCATAATTATGATTCAAAATTTTTATAACTTATCATTAAAGAGAAACCCAAAATTTACTACAAACTTTGCTTATGGTTATACATTTCTCTGCCAGTCTCAAAAATCAAGCATACAAATAATTAAATCATAAAATAAAAACATTAATAACAATTAATCAATTAAATACATATCTTAGTAATCATAATTGATGTATATTAACTATTAAGGATATGAAATATAACATAAATCTCTTTCATAGTACTGAAACTGACCTAATGTTACTCAAATTATTACCGTTAATATCAAATCTAACTTACCTTACCCATTCTTCAGCTTCTTTTTCATTTGTTTACTACCTCTTTTATTAAAAGTCTCGACTCAGCTTATTATCTTTGTATGCACTATTGTTTAAAGACAAGAGAACCATTCCTAAAAGTATTTTGTTGTGGAGTTCAACAAACCTCTCATTGTTCGGTTAGCTGATGGTAGGAGTTCAGATAGCCAATATCAAATCTAGTGTCTTCTTAAAAGTTTTAGGAATTTCTCCTAACTTTTGATACCCTCTTAAATCACTTCAATTCGATATTCTTATCAAACTATATGTATAAAATATTGAATAATATTTAGTGTTGATAACAAATTGAACTAACATACTTCTTCACTAAAGTTTCTTCTTCTTAAATGTTATAACCATAATTAATTAATCGTTCATCTTCCAAACACCTTATGTCAAACTCCAACATGATTAATAGATATTAAAAGATCTCTCTAAGTTATTGAATTTCATTAAATCATAAAAAATATAATCTCAAAATTTGAAGTTTTGTAGTTATCTTTGTCAACCTTAATAGTATTATATGTTGTCTATAATGATTTAATATAGCTTCTATTAGATTAATAATGTAGAATATTCCTTCAAATATAGACATATATACTATGATATGTAACATATTTTAAGATTTACTAATAATTTTTTTTACATTGTTAAGAAAACTGACACAAATTGGAAGGCAAACGTGAGATCTTGAATTCGTCATATCTTTATTAATATGTTTATGATTTATTTTAGTTATTCTAATGGTTGAATTTTCATGTCTTAGTGGCTTGATAGCATTATCGAGTTTTTTTTAATTGCTAAGGTAATATAAATTATGATTAAATTAAATCTAAGGATGAAGGTGTTATAAAGAGGCATATTAGTCTCATATGTTGTTAAAATAAAACATTGTTTAGTATTTTTATTATAACTTTTTGATAGGAACATATGATTAAGGTGATTTAAGAGGATATATAACGGTTAAAAAAATTATGAAACTTTTAAGAGGATATATAAAGCTTATATTGGCTAATTGAAATCTTACCATCGACTAGAGATAGTCATGTTACTGGTCAGGCTAGTAAGTATATGGAAAAACCTAGAAGATAACACTAAGAAGCAACCAAGAAGATATTCAAGTAGTTAAGAGGTATGGCAAACTATGAGATTGTATTTAATAGTTAGTAAGGTGTTCCATTGGTTATATGGTGTGTGTATTCAGACTATTAATAAAGCTACATGCAAATTTATATTATTAATGGTTACATTAGTTGTAATTTAGCATCTTTATAGCATTATTTAATGTGAATGTAATTTTCATATATTTACACTCACCCAAAATTATGTGTTTTTATGTAACTTTTAGGTTTAGGCCCTTTATGTAAGAGAATTAGATTATGACGAGCTCAAACTTAGGGAATTAGGCCTAAGTTAACTAGGAAACTATAGTTGTAACCTAGAGTAGGCCAAGAAGTCATAGTAGCAACTACCCATATATGTCCACTCGACATTGGTAGCCATATCCCACGGTCTTCAAGAAAATGACACGTAACATTTCCACTGTGGGGGTGCAATCTACAAGGTTGCACCCACAACTAAAGTAAAAGAGTGAGATGGTCAATATTTAGGGGCAGTCAATTGATCCATTTAGAGCTCTAAATAACAAAAAAAAAATATGGAGAACAATTCCAAAAAGAAGAAATTACTAAGATAGGAAAGAATTAATAGCTAAAAGGGTAGGCTCCAAAAAGAAGAAATTACTAAGATAGGAAAGAAAGAATAGCTAAAAGGGTAGGAATTTTAAGGTTAAATGTGGAAATTATTCATGTAAGTAAGGTTAGCATGAAGATAATATAAATAATAAGATAAAGGGGAAAGGGGGGCCGGAGACTTTCATCATTCACCCATTATGTTTGGAAGGAAAAACAAAGGAGGAAACAAGCTCACGAGGAAGATTAAAATAGTTATGTCCTTTTATTCTTTTCTTTTCATTAAAGTTTCTTAAGAATCTTGTAAAATGTGGCTAGTTTCATTTGAGTTGTTCAGTTAGGTTTATGGATAAGCTTATTTCAGTGTGTGTTATTGATTAATGCTTTGTACTCTTGATTATTGCTTTATTCAATCTTTATTTTAATGGAATTTAGGTTTGATCAACCTAATACGCCTTGGTAACTAATGATCTTAATAAAGCAATTAGTTAAAAGCTAACAAGATTGAATAATGGAGACTATATGGTGGCTAAAGGTAGAAACCATGATCTTTAAGGTAATTAGGTTAAAAATCTAATTAAAAGGGTTGATTGAAAGTAATTTTTCATAATTAAACAACTAACGCACTAGAGATAGGTGTTAGAATTAGTTATGGTAGGCCATTAGTATCTTGAGAAAGCATTAGTTATAAGATAACAACCTCCACCTAAGTTAGTAAAGAGAATTTAACCAAATAGTATTAAGAAATCACACCACTTATATGTCTATTCCATAATTAACCTAACTAAGCAACCTAACAATCATCATTATTTAATTGCATTTAATTTATGTAGTAGCATCACACAATTTCTTTAGTATATCACATTTTTAGTATTTTTAGCTTTAGTTTTGTTAATATTTGTAATTAACTTTATTTATAATCTAAAATCAACCTTTTACTTTACAACAATTCATTAGTAGATTAGTATAGTAACGCTTAATTAGTTTTAACACACCTAATCCTCATGGGAATGATACTTAGAATTCTCCTTGGTTTATAACTACTTTAACCTATACACTGGTGCTACTTCGACCTGCACACTTGTGAGCAAACAAGTTTTTGATGTCATTTCGAGAGGATTTGGGTGTTAATAGGAGGGGTAATTGAGTGCTTTAATTTGTTTTGTTTATTTCATTTTGTGTGTTTAACTATTGTTTATTTATCTATATTATGTGATTCATAGTTTATTTGTTTATATTATGTGAGTTATCTTGAAATTTAGTAATTTTGTTCCTCTGTGCTTATTTAGATTATATAATTACTTCACTTCTTCTTTTCTTTTAATTTTATATAGTGCATAACAATAAGCTCCATTTTCAAGGTCACATAGCAATTATCTAATTCTAAGAGACTTTTAAGGAAAATTAAGGAAAAGGAAAGTTCCTCATCTCTATTTGAGAAGCTTCATTTTTTAGAAAGGTTCTTTGGACTTAAGTGACAAAGCAGTCAAATTATTCATTTCTAAAATGAAAACGAAGAAGAGAAAAGGAGAACTATTATGGATTACACTTGCCCTCAACAAGTAGGTGTAAATTTGGCATTATTAGGATGGCAGTAGTGACTCAATATTCCAATATTCCACTATAAATCATCCAACTGATACAAACTTAAATACTATTTTTGGGAAAAAGTTATAAAGATGCGCGTGTTTATTTAGAGGGTTTCATTGACTTATGTGACAACTTTAAGATTGATGGAGTCTCGAATGATTCAGTCTATTTACATCTATTTCCACTTTCACTCAATGGTGACGTAAAAGTTTAGTTAAAGGGTTTATTAGTCAATTCCATTATAACTTGGATCTAAATGGTCAAGAAATTTTATAAGAAGTACTTTCCATTGGGTAAGGTAGAAAAGTTGAGAAGTGATATCTCTAAGTTTTACTAATATGATCACGAGACCTTGTACAATGCATGGGAGAGGTTCAAAGACTTGCTTAGGAAGTACCCTCAACTTGACTTTCCATTACGGTTATAAATTAAGACATTTTTGTAATGGCCTTAATGTTGGACCCCGTCTCCGAGGCCCAACATTCGGAAACATACAAGCACACATAAGCATAGAAGACCCATAGCTCACAACATACCGACCTCAATTTGGGGATGAGCAATAGGAAATTCGGATCGGCTCCCTAAGAATATTTGTTCCTCATGGTCTAACGATTCTAACACCACTGGAAACGCTCAATTTGGATTAGAAATGAAAAAGTTGAGGCAAAAATGCTATCTGAGGAAAACAGTCAAAATCGAGCACTACCGACTTCAAGTCAGAATTTGAAAATCTTAAAGGCTTAATTGCCAATTGGTTCCTTCATAAAACTTGTAGGTTTATGTCTCTAGTTTAATTTAAA
>JAOSBN010165307.1:0-21354 GCA_027563595.1 Erythroxylum suave | reverse complement strand
GGAAATGATTTAATCTCCTATGTATGATTAAGGGAAATAATTGTTTAATTGTCTTACTAAAATTAATGGTCAGATTCTAAGATCAACTCAAATAATAGACTAATCTGGCTTTCGCATTCAAAAAGTTATTAGTTGAATTAATTTTGGAAACCGTACTACTAATTACCAATTAAGTTAATATATTTTTAATTAATAACCAAAGCGTTTATAGTTTCTAGTTTCTAGTTCCATATTAAACTTCTCCTCTCAGTCCTTCGTTTAATACTAAAATGATACAAAGTTTGGTCATGCTATTACATCCATTCATTTTGGAAACTATAGCAAACATAAGACAATAACACAATCCCTCAATCATGCATATTTGACTAAAATAACTACGTTAATCCACAAGAAAAAAGGATAAGCCCATCATAACATAAACACAGTTTATCATCTCCACACACTTCATCCCTATGTTACTGTCAATAGAAGTATTAAAGCAATAAAACTGTGACTACTATACAAAATACGAAAAGAAAAAAATTAATATTCAAGTAATAAATTCAGTAAATAAACAAGTAACTAAGCAACAGATGAAAAATAGAATGAGCAAAAAAGGAACAGAAAAGGGAGTGTGGTTGATCTCTTAGCCCTCTCAAGGTTCCCTCATCAGATCTCGCCTTTTGCTTCGACTTGTTCTCACCTAACTGAATGGTTACTTAAGTTCAATAGATTCAACTCTAACTTTCACTTTCGGCGTTTGTCCCTAGCTTCCACCTCTCTGTTCTGTTTCTCTCTTCTTTATCGACTCACTCCATTTCTCTCTTCTTTCTCTACCTCTCTGTGCCTCCCAAATTTCTGTGTCTAACACTTTTGGTTTTTCCTCTCCTAAATGAGTGTGTCTAACCCTTTTGATTCTACCCCTTGTTCCTGTCCTTCCTTTTCTATTTATAGCACGAGTCTAGGTTTGGGGTTGTAGAGTTGTGATTGAGTGAATTTTGCAAAACAATCTACTCCTTTTATGCTAAAAAATGCAAATATATGGGTTGTGACTTGTAGTTAGAAAGAGGATATCAATCCCATAGGGATTGATGCCCAAACACCACTTAGTTGAAATCAAACTTTATTTAAAAAATAAAATTGTTTAACAAAACTAATCTGGAAAATTAAATTAAAATTGAAAGACTAACAATGAACAATAGACAAAACCAAAATGCAGAAAATTGGAATAAAAAATTTACGAACTGGAGATCACTTTCTCCCTATTATCTCGCTTCTATTTTATTAGTTGAATTGTGTCTCACCTAAGATGTCCAATTATATTAATTACCCTCTCTCAAGATGTAACTAATTGTCCCTAATCAAATTAGATGAAGTCGATTAAGCAATCTCTCAACCTACCCAATCACTCCTCCAATTTCACTAGTTGTTAAGCTATCCTATAGGTGATCAATTGACTTAGTCGAGATCCCTCTTCTAACTAGTCAATTGATGTGATGATTGTAAGGCTATGGGTTGCAAACTCTTGGTCTACAATCTTACACAAATAACCTTACTCACTCTCCCAATTTATGACAAGATTTAAATATAAACAACAATCATTAAAGACAACTTTCATTCAATTCAATAAAATAGGAGTTTAATAAAATATGTCAAAAGTAATCCCTAAGTCGGCTACTCATGGTCTCTATAACATCATCAACACTCAAATAATCCATTTTACAAATATTAGAAGAAGTAAATTATAGAAAATTGAATAAAAACACACCTTCTCTTCTTTGCCAAAATTTGGAAAATTTGGTGTTGATGTGCTATTTTCCCCATTCTTGATGATAATGCTTGAATCTTCACCTTCCTTAAGGCTCAAACTTGTATTCTTTACTCAAGGAGGCTCTTTCTATAGAAGGTTTTCATCTCTTTTTAACCACAGAGGTTTTAATTATGTTATATAGTCCAGAAACCCTAAAGTTTATTGAACCCTTGTATAATGTCTTAGACTAAAGTTCCCAAGATAGTGGGAATTGGCATGACTCCCATGATCGTGGGAATTTGCAATAGAAAGTTCCCTTTATTAAGTTAAGAAGACTTCACTTCTTCTATTGATTTTGATGAAATTCAAATAATAATAATAATAAAAGTATGTGAACTGTTTTGATGTGTTTATTAAATGCGTAGATACATGTAAGTAGCACAAATCATCAAATCAAGATGATATTCAAGTAAAAGCTTATTAAGATGAAGTCTAAGACGGATCAGATGAAGTGATTAAGCAAAGACATTAGACGAAACATATAAGACGATATAATTGAACAATAATCTATAACATCAGTTAGTTAGTTAGTTGGAGTTGGTTAAAGGACTCAACTAATAACAGATCTTTGAAGATTCTACAAGCAATTTTCTCAAGAAGACCATTTGAGATTTAGACTATAAATATCAATTGTAGTTGTAGACGTAAAAAACTTTAGACTTTTGTTTTTTACAATTACTTACACTTTACAAAAAATTCCGTGCTTAAGTGAATGTACTGTAAAAATGTCTTAAGTGAAAATGAGAAACATAGAGATCAAGAATAACTATAACTTGAGTGTGAAAGCTCAAAAAATATATTTTCATGTGAAAGGAAGGCTAGAGCTTGAAGAGGATACGATAGCAAATAAAGAATACTTTATGGAAGAGACCTGAAGAGGCTCTGGAAGTTTATAAATAATACTTGTAAAGTTGAAGGAGATAGTGAAATCTTAGATAAACTTTGAGGACTGGACCTAGCCCAAAGGTTAAGGGTGAACCAGTATAAATTGCGGTGTCATATTCTCTAACCCTTATCTCTTTAATTTCTTGGTCTTAGAAGAATATATAATATTTTCGTTGTTGCATTAATCAAACAAATTAAGCACATTGTTTGGTAATCGTTTGAATTTTTCAAAAATATCAAGAAGTTTTTAAAGATTACTATCTTAGACGATTTAGCACAATGTGTATTTTACATATTATATGTGATTTCTATATTAACAAGTGATTTAATTCAGTTGGTATCAGAGTGCAAGTTTCCCTAAAACACTGTTACAAAGTGAGGACAAAGATCTGTGGCTGAATCATATGTTTTTATAGCTGAAGGAGCCTCAGTCACAAGACCTGCTACATTCAATGGTGAAGATTATCATTATTTGAAGGACAGAATGCGACTCTTCATAGAATCTATACACATTGATCTTTGGGATAACATTGAAAATGGTCCATAGATTCCAACAGCTTACAACGAGAAAAGCATCTCTCATGACAAAGGCTAAGTTCATTTTAAGTTGTTCTCTAAGCAGAAGTGAATATGATAAGGTTCATGGATGTGAATCTGCAAAGGAAATGTGGGACACATTAGTCATTGCACATGAAGGAACAAACCAAGTGAAAGAATCCAAGATTGGTATTCTTGTTAATTAGTATGAGCTGTTCAAAATGAAAGATGATCAGACTACTGATAAGATATTTAGATGATTCCAAACAATTATTCATGGACTTAAAGATTTGGGTAGAATCTACGACAATCAAGACCATGTCAGAAAGATTCTCAAAAGTCTTCTGAAAAGATTGAGACCCAAAGTAACAGCGATACAAGATGTTAAGGATTTAAGCAAACTAAAGCTAGATAAATTGCTTGGTTCACTAAAAATCCATGAAGTAGAGCTTGATGCAAAAGATAAACCCTAAAGGGATAAATCTATTGCATTGAAGACTGGTCAAAAGAATTAGAAGATGTAGAAAAGTAGAAGCATATCTTCAAAAGCATTAAAGATTAAAGAAATCAAGAATGATGATGCCAATGAATCTGATCAAGATTTAAGTGAAGATGAAGATGAGTTATGCTTCATTTCAAGAAAAATTAGAAGGATATGGAAAAAGAAAAAAAGGGGAAATAAAGGCTTTTCTTTCAAAAAGAATAGTAAAGATGATTCAAAGAATGAGCAAAGCTCTATCATCTTCTATGAGTGTAATAAACCTGGACATTACAAGTCTGAGTGTCCCTTGATCAAAAGAAAACAAAAGAACAGTCAAGAAAACAAAAAGAGCATGATGGCAACATGGGAAGATCTGGATTCATTTGAATCTAAATCCGACTCAGAAACATCAGGACAAGCAAATATATGCTTGGTAGAGGGATGATGAGGTAATCTATGACTTTAATGATCTTTAGCATGACTATTTAGATTTGTTAGAAGATTCACATGTTTGTTTAAAACAATATAGATTGTTGAAAAAGAAATTTGTCGAAAATTCTAAGAACACAAAACTCTTAGAAGAAGAAAATGTCTACTTTAAGAAACAAGTAGAAGATATGAAAAAGAAAGCAACTTTATATAGACCTGTGGAGACTGATCAGCTAAAACAAAGGATTTAATATTCTTTCAGTAGATATATCAAAATTTACAGAATGTACAAAAAGGATGAATGATATGATTGGAAGTTATAGACATCCATATGGTAAAATTGGTTTAGGTTTTTCTAGTAGAAATACTAGTCATAATAGTAATGTTCTTTGTAATAGGAATTATTTCCTTTTAGAAAGAAAAAAAAATAGAATTCTTATTATTATTCAAAGAATAATTATATGACTAACCCTAAAGGACCTAAGAAAATATGGGTGCCTAAGAAGGTTAGAATATATACTGCAGATCTCCTTACTTGGAAGAAGTAACCGCCATCAATGGTACTTGGACAATGGCTACTTGTGACATATGACGAGAAGAAGGTCTATGTTCCTAGACCTCCAATATAAGCAAGGAGGATTAGTAACTTTTGGAGACAACCAGTAGGGTAAAATAATTAGGATCGGAAAAATTGGTAAACATTCCTTTTCGTCTATTGATAATGTTCTGCTAGTTGATGGTTTAAAGTATAGTCTAATTAGTATCAGTCAATTATGTGATTTTGGTTTTTAAGTATCCTTTAATCAAAATTCTTGTCTAGTTAAAAATAAGGATGGGTCTATATTCTTTTCTGCCAAGAGACGAAACAATCTCTATAAAATTAACTTAGATGATTTAAAAAATCAAAACATTTCATGTCTTATATCGCAAGATGATGAAAAACTAATTTGGCATAAAAAGCTAGGTCATGTTAGCTTTAAACATGTTTCTAAATTAGTTAGACATGATTTGGTAAGAGGTTTAACAAAGATAAGTTTTAACAAAGATTTCTTTTGTGAGAGTTGTCAGAAAGGAAAACCAGTTAAAACATCCTTTTCGTCCAAAAATATTGTAACTTCGTCTAGACCTCTAGAGCTGTTACCTATAGACTTGTTTGGTCCAACTAGATCAGTAAGTCTTGGTGGAAAGAAGTATGATCTTGTAATTATTGATGACTTTACTAGATTTTGTTGGATATTGTTTTTATCTCATAAAGATGAATCTCTTAAATGCTTTAAAGTTCTATCCAAAAAGTTACAAAATGAAAAAGGAATTTCTATTGCTAGACCTAGGAGTGATCATGATGGAAAATTTGAAAATGAAAAATTCAAAATGTTTTGTGAAGAGAATGGAATTTTCCATAATTTCTTTGCTCCTAGAACTCCTCAACAAAATGGAGTTGTAGAAAGAAAGAACAGGACGATTTAGGAAATGGCAAGGACTTTGCTTTGTGAAATGAATCTTCCTAAGTACTTTTAGGCAAAAGTTGTAAATATAGCTTGTTATATTCAAAATAGAGTATTTTTGCGACCTATTTTAAATAAAACTCCATATGAGTTATGGAAGGGAAGAAAGCCAAATATTTCTTCCTTTCATCCTTTTGGTTGCAAATGCACTATTTGGAATACAAAAGAAAATTAGGATAAATTAAATTCTAAAATCAGTTTAGGAATTTTTCTAGGTTATTCTATTAGTTCTAAAGCTTATAGTGTTTATAATCTCGTTTCTAAATTTGTTGATGAATCTATGGATGTAAAATTTGATGCTGATTCTCATCCAGATAAGAGAGATGATTCAAATGATGAAACTCTATCTACTCCTTTAGTTAGTAACCTAGACAATTTACCATCAGACGATCCATCTTATAAAGTAGTAGATATTTATAAAAATATTAGCTTGATGAAAGACTAGAGATACAAATCTTCTTACCTAGAAAACCTAAATATAGGAGAAACATTAGAAGGAGTGAGAACTAAATCTAAGTTTATGAGAGAGGCCAATGGAGCTTTTGTTTCTGAATTAGAACTAAGAAAATTGATGAAGCTCTTCAAGAAAAAGCTTAGATTTTAGCTATGCAAGAGGAGTTAAATCAATTTACTAGGAATAAAGTCTGGTCTTTAGTCCCTAAACTATCCAATAAATCTATCATAGGAACCAGATGGGTATTCAAGTATAAACTAGATGAATCAGGAAAGGTGTCCTGTAACAAAGCTAGATTAGTAGCTTAAGGCTATAATCAACAAGAAGGAATAGATTACAATGAAACATATGCTCCTCTAGCTAGATTATAAGCTATTAGGATCTTACTTGCATGTACTGTTTTTCATGATATAAAACTGTTTTAAATGGATGCGAGAAGTGCTTTTTCTGAATGGTTTTATAGATAAAGAAGTTTATGTAAAACAACACCTTGGTTTTGAAGACATTGATAAACCAGATTATGTGTATAAACTTCATAAAGCTTTGTATGGATTGAAACCAGCACCTCATGCATGGTATGATCGTCTTACTTATTGTTTGATTAAAAATGACGTTATTCGAGGTCAAGTTAATAAAACTTTATTTCAGAAAAACACTAAAAATGATTTTACTATTTTGCAAATATATTTAGACGATATCATTTTTGGTGCAACTTGTAAAAAGTTATGTTTAAGTTTTTAGATTCTTATGAAAAGTGAATTTGAAATGAGTATAATTGGTGAATTAAAGTTATTTCTTGGTTTACATATTAAACAAACTGAAGAAAAGATTTTTATTCATCAACAAAAGTATACCAAAGAACTTTTAGTCAAATACAAAATGGAAAATGTTAAACCAATGTCAACTCCTATGCATCCTTTAATCATCTTATCTAAGGATGAAGCTGGTAAGAAGATTATTCAAAGTGTTTTTAGAAGAATTATTAGCTCTTTGCTTTCCCTAACTGCAAGCAGACCCAATATAATGTTTAGTGTTTGTTTGTATGCAAGATTTCAAGCAGATCCTAGAGAATCTCATTATATTGTTGTTAAAAGAATACTGAGATACTTGGCAGGTTCTATTGATCTTTGCTTAATGTATGAGAAAGGTAAAGATTTCAACTTAATTGGCTACTGTGATGCTGATTATGCTGGAGATAGGATTGATACAAAGAGTAGAAGTGGAGGTTGTCACTTTCTTAGTTATAATCCAATTTCTCAGTCAAGTAAGAGGTAAAGTCCAATTGCTCTATCTACTGCTGAAGTTGAGTTCATGTGAGTTGCAAGCTTTTGTTCACAAATGTTATGGATAAAGTATCAGTTAGAGGATTATTCTATCCAAGAAAATCAAATTCCAATCCTCTATGACAACAAAAGTGCTATCAACCTCTCAAAGAATCCAATGTAACACTCAAAAGTAAAGTATATTGAAGTTAGACATCATTTTATTAGAGACTATACACAGGGAGGGATCATAAATCTACAATTTGTTGAGATGAATCAACAATAGGCAGATATCTTCACCATACCTTTAAGTGAAGACATATTCAAGGAAATCAGGCAAAACCTAAACATGGTAATGTTAAATGAACATTCGTCTAAATCTCTATGATCCAGAAAATTCACCTGAAGAAGCAGAAAAGTCGCAAGTTTTCAGACTAAATAGTAATGGTAACTTTCACAGTAGTATCAATTTTATGATAACCTGTGGATCAAGTACAAACGTTACAAATGGTAACTTTTTAAGAGTGTTTATAAAAAGATATCATCCCAAATTCTACAACACTCTACATTCTACAATTTTCTTTAAAAACTTAGTAACCATCTTGTTTCAAAGTGCTCTTAACAAAGATGATCCAATCCTTTGTTCTCAACATCAAATCTTTCTCATTTTCATTTCTTATCTCTCTTTTAATATCTTCTATATACTAACCTCGCTTCTTTAAGCAAAATACATTTTTTTGTTTAGTGTTTATTTATTACAGATTAGAAACATATCGAAATCTCTTGTCTATCGGAGACTCGTCGATTTCACTTCTCTAAAGAATGATCGAATGGATATCAAACCTAAGATCAAAGCAGCTAGATGGGAAAACTTCTTTAATATCCTAGAACTAGTGTATCCAAATGAAATATATGAGTTCTGGAAGAATGCAAAGGTGGTAGATAACACCTTGGTATCAATGGTAGATAGGTTGTTAGTGATAGTCACATAAGATTCCATTGTGAAGGCTATTGAGTGTCCAAATGAAGGAGTAAAATTGTTTAACAATACAAAGTGCATTGCTCAAAGTCATAAAAATGAGGCTACAATCAATCGACAACTATATGGATCGAGTAATCCGAGAGTCAAGAAGCCTTCAAACCTAATTCTGAAGGCTAGGGTTCTTCATTCACTTCTTCTTCACAGTATTCTAACAAGAGAAGGGTCAAAGGATTTGGTGACAATGAATGATGAATATTGTCTATTTCATCTACTCACACACCAATCTATTAATCTTCCGTTCTTGATTCTAAACTACATGATAACGGCTAGGGAAGATTATCATCTGAAAAGTGGTTCTTTACCTTACAATATACTGTTAACAAGATTCTTCAAAGAATCTGGAATCCTACTTGATAGAGGAAACAAAGTAAAGTTGAATATTAAGAGTGTTATCAATGCTTCTACTATTAACAAAATGGGGATCAAGACTAAAACTGAAACAGATAAAGATTTCACATCAAAAGCACAGTCTAAGGGGGAGCTTTCAATTAGACGAAGCAAGAAAGAAGATGTTCCATCTGAAATACAAGCAAAACCTTAATCGTCTGGAAGAATCTCAGTAGAGGTAAAGGTTGAACAATCGTCTGATAAGTCAATACAATTTAAGACGATTCCTGAAAGGAAGAAAAGTAAGGTTCAACAACCAACTCACAAAGTTCCTTTAAAGAGGAAGGCTGAGATGCTCCAATCAGAAAGACCTAAGAAGTTAAGAAGGTCACCAAGATTAATGACCTTACGACAACAAGAACAGAAGAAGCAAAAAACTCTAATTCCTAGTAAAGTTTTTTAAAGTGCAAAGGACCAACAACAACAACAACAACAACAACATCCTACAAAAATAATTGTCTCTATCCCTCAGACTCAATCAGAACAACCGTCTGGAGAGATAGAGATAAAAAGGAAGTTAGTATTTGAACAGAAGAAGCCTCAACGAAAACTCTCTTCCAAGTCAGCAGAAGAACAAAAGAAGATGAAGCTGATTTAGAGAAAGAAGGTTTCATCATCTGATGTTCAATAAAAGACACAAACTATTAGAAAGTAGCAAGTAACTTACAATCCCCCTCAACCAACGAAGAAAGAAGATTTAAAGATGAAGATTACAGGAGAATCAATACTTGATCGTAACAGAGGTTCAATTATCATCAAAGAACCTTTTAAATAAAAAGTTGAGGTTCAAGTTAAACCTGTAATAGTAAATGATCAAATGATACTTCTTTTAAGCCCTGAAGAACAAAGATTATATGGTATTCTACAAGATGGAAAGGCATAATCATATCCACTAAAGATGACAAAAAATCCTTATACAATCTTTCCAATGACAAACAGAACGACAATCAAGATTGTACCAGATATACAATCTAAACATCTAACATTGGTAGATAAAAAAGATAAAGGAAATAAGAAGAAATTTCCTGAGAAACAAGAAGATGATGTCACGGAAGAAGAAGATTCTACCATTAATTTGGAGCTTTTGATGAATTTCTTTGAATGGAATTAAGCTAGTCACAAGTAGAAGGAAGTTCAAGAATCCTTAACTAAACATATTGAGCAAATTGATACTAAGGTTGATGAACTAGGAGATGTAGTGGGCCATCTTCATGAGGAAATAACACTTGTATGTGTTTTTATAGAAGAAGACCTCAAGACGATCGATATTGACATTCAACATATGTTCTCTGAAATTTTGAAGCATCTAAAATGACATATCTTTTTGATTAATAACAAATAGGGGGAGAATGGTAGAAAGGAAAGGAGAATTAGTATTAAATTTTTATTATTATTGTATATACACAATGCAGAACTTGCATTACTCATTTGAATATTATAGTTATTCTTTTGAATATGATTTTATCTTCTAATATTATGATTATTTGTTATCATCAAAATGGGGGAGATTATTAAGTCAAGAAGACTTCACTTCTTCTATTGATTTTGATGAAAGTCAAATACTAATAATAATACAAGTGTGTGAACTGTTTTGATGAGTTTATTAAGTGCGCAAATAAATGTAAGTAGCACAAATCATCAAATCAAGACGATATTCAAGTAAAAGTTGAATAAGACGAAGTCTAAGATGGATCAGATGAAGTGATTAAGCAAAGACATTAGACGAAACATACAAGACGATATAATTGAACAATAATCTATAATGTCAGTTAGTTAGTTAGTTGGAGTTGGTTAAAGGAATCAACTAATAATAGATCTCTGAAGATTCTACAAGCTATTTTCTCAAGAAGACCCTTAGAGATTTATACTATACATATCAGTTGTAGTCGTAGACATAAACAACTTTTAGACTTTTAATTTTTAGGATTACTTACACTTTACAAAAAATTATATGCTCAAGTAAGTATACCGTAAAAATATCTAGAGTGAAAAGAAGAAAGAAAGAGATCAAGAACAACTGTAACATGAGTGTGAAGACTCAAACAATATCTTTTCAAGTGAAAGGAAGGCTAGAGCCTAAAGAGGTTAAGATAGCTGATAAAGAAAATTTTGTGAAAGAGACCTGAAGAGGCTCTGGAAGTCTAGAAATAATACTTGAAGGAGATAGTGAAATCTCAGTTAAACTTTGAGGACTGGACGTAGCCTAAAGGTTAAAGGTGAACCAATATAAATTACGGTATCGTATTCTCTAACCCTTATCTCTTTAATTTCTTAATGTTAGAAGAATAGATACTATTTCTGTTGTTGCATTACTCAAATGAATTAAGTGCATTGTTTTGTATTCGTTTGAATTTTTGAAGAAAATCAATTACTATCTTAGACGATTTAACACAATTCAACCCCCTTTCTTGTTTATTTTACATATTATACGTGATTTCTATATTAACAACTGATTTATTTCAGCCTCTTCTCTTCTCCTCTTTGATCTCTAGCTCAATCTCCAAGTTGCTCAATCTTCATTCCTACATAAAAATAACCAATTCTCTCCCTAAATTAACATCAAACACAAAATAATAACAATGAAGATTAAACTAAAAGAAAACATACAAAATGAATCCTGAAATGCAACAATCATAAACTACTATGCAAGAAACATGTGTCAATTACTTAGAAAAACATAGACTAATGAACAACTATAAACACCCGGACACTTAAATCTTTGTTTATCCTCAAGCAAAATAAATACAACCAATCAATTCCATCATTTCATTTTTAAAAAGATCAAAGCATACAATTCCTCAAAGTTTAGCTAACTCAAATATTAAGTTAATACACATATCATGACTACTTTTTCATTAGTGTACATAAACAAACTCATCAAAAAGGACTATCACTCAAAGATAAGTATAGATGGAAAATGAATCTTTCTCACGATTTTCACTCATTTTTCTCAAGTGTTTGATAGTTAATGTTTTGCTCAAACTTCCTATAGGAAACTACACTACCATAGGCTTGCTAATACACCAATTCTCCTCTACAATGATTGCATGCATAGATAGATGAAAAGGGCTTGTTTAGGGTTGTAATGTGGTAAGGGTTAAGGTGGGTAAAAATGGTAAAAGGTTAACACAAGCATTCATAAATTAAAAAGCGGGTAAAAAGTGATAGAAAAACATAACTCTGAGATATACAAATGTACTAATACTCTACACTTATTAATGCTACTCAATTGTTCTTTCTTTCTTTTTTTCTTTTCTCTCTCTTTTCATTTTTTATAATTTTATTTCTTTTTCTTCATACATGGAAGAACTATGAATAAAATAGCAACTATATACAATGTGCTTCACATGTAGAAATATCCTTAAACTATCATAGTAAAAATTTTCACAATGATCCCAACTAATGCATTATTTAATACTCTACTAAGCTTGTGAATGGGTAGGTTAATAAGGTTTCAAGTTTAAAATTTTTGTGTATTTTCAAGAAACAAAAGGTTAGGGTTCAACGGGGGGAGCAAGGGATAATAAAAGGGTAAGTCATTTAAGCCAAATGTTAATGAAAAAGGGCCTTAATAATCTCTATTAAGAATGCATCCAGTAGATTCAAATCGGTTCATAGTAAGTTTTGATGGTAATAACCTAAGGAAGTATCACTAAACAAAGAAATAGAATGACTATGGATGGAGTCATATGGGCTCAATCCTCACATTGGCTCAAATGAACATTGATTATGCATCTCTATAGTACCTCATTGCTCAAATGTCAATTTGTGAGTAAGCTTATATAACCAACTACTTTTCATCACTCTTCACTTTCTACTCGCCTAATCCAAGTTCAAGCATGCATTCGCATGGAAATATCCATCAGACTGATTCAATTGCGATTCCATTGCTAACACAAAGCATATGATATGCCTAAATATGCATCCTGTTTAATAAAAGACGAAAAATGCAATGGAGAAAGTCAATGTCACCTCCCCACACTTAAAGATCACATTATCCTCAAAGAGACAAGTCATCCACCAAATAAGGCTAAATAACACCAAACCAATCAAAAGAAATAAAATTAAACAAATGAAATCAAACCAAACAAGAGAAATAAAACTAGACCAATCACATAAAACCAAACAAAAGATATTAAATGAAACAAAAGAAATAACATAAATAAAAGATATTAAACCAAATAAAAGAAATAACATAAAGAAAAGTTTAAGGTAAGAAAAGATTATGGGGTTTATGGTAGCGACGGTGATGGTGAAGGAGCTTCAAAATTATTCCTTTGAAAGAACTTGAGGAATTTCTTCTTCAAGTAACGCTGCTCCTTATGAACTTGTCGTATTTGGGTGCTGAGCTTATTGAGTTGTGATGTTATTTGCTGCTGGTTGGAGGCCATCTGGTCGAGGATTTATTGAAATTTGTCAACCCTTATTGGTGCACTTGGTTCCTCCTCTACTGCTTCTTCTTTTGGCTCTGGGACTGCTCGAGATATGGAGGATTAGGAAGTGGTTGTATCATTGCTCCTCCTGTTCCTCACTGCAATACGCATATGACAATGTCAGAGTTCCATCAAACAAAACTCCAAAATCTTAGAGCACCTTAAATAAGATATGTTAAACATATCGTATTGAGGTGTACGCACATCTTCCACATCAAAGCTAGTAACAATATGAGATATACCAAAATAAGAGCTCTTTTTAGTTTCAACACTCATTATTGATCGAAAAACCCTAAAAGGAGTATTGATTTTTATTTTTCGACCCTAAAAGAGTTCTTTGGTCAAGCATTTGTTACTTTTATTTTTATTAAACATAGTTAATCACCTAAATTTATGAAAAAGTAAATGCTCGGCACTACGGATTAAAGAGTTGGGTGCATTAAGAGAGTCAAAATGTTCTTCACCCGTTAGAGTTTTCCTGTAGTTATCTGCATCGAAGTCATTGTTCGCAAGGTTACATGCAATAATTTTTACAATTTATAACCTTGGTAAATTTTGTAAGTGCACAGGTCGTTTGCGTAGTACCTAAGGTATCGATCCCATGAGGAAGCCTAATCTAGTCCTAAAATCTAAGGTCGCCCTAAACTATAATAATTCTAAACAAATGACTAATGCATAATCTAAATCCATTAACAATCAATTATGAGAATTTAAAGTGCCAAAGAGTAACAAAATAGTAATCACGTAACCCAACCCGAAATTAACCTAGAAATCACCAAATGGGAGAAGGAGGACTTTGATTCGAAACTAAAAAAAACCTAACCAATTATGCAATTATTGAATTAACAGGTCTAGACGGTCCTAAGGTGAATCACTCTCTCTTGAGTAATGATTCTTAACCCCAATTGATCATCCCTAATTCAAATTATGGAATTGCGATCTCTTGATTCCCAATTGACCCAAAACCTAAATTAGTTCTAAAATTATCTACTAACCTATTGGGAACCTATGCTTGATCTCTCGTTATACGACTCTACCGATTTGATTCAATTCTTTACCTATCAATTCACCTAACTCTTGTTAGCCCAAATTGATAATTTTTACCCAGCTCATCCTTTCAGTTTGTTGCCGAATTATTAAGAGCATAATTGAAATAACAATTAAATCAATAAAAACACAATCATAAAATTTCATTAATCTCAAGAGTCAAAATCTTAAGGTAAGTGTAAACATAAACTCAACATTCAACACAATGATTCTCAACACCTATTTGAATTCTATACATGAATTAAACTGAAAGAAATGGAAAATGTTGTCAAGAATAGAATCTTGGATGTGGCGATAGCAGGAAATCACCTGTTCTGGGAAGTTTGTCATGTCTAGCTTGTCTTTGTGTCTCTCTTCCTTCGTCTCCTTCCTCAATCTCTTGATCTCTCTCTAGGGTTCTCTCAGATTCGGATGAATCACGCTCTCTTACATGACTCTCTAGGCTCTACAAAGACTGTTGCATCTGTCACATCATTTTCTATTTATTCTGTGGGAGCCCTAGGTGAAATTTGGTGATGAAATGTTCCACAAAACCTCTCAAAACTCAAGTTTTTGTATCAGCCCAACATAGGACACGATCATGGCCCTGTCTGTCATGATCGTAGCCAGCGCCTTAACCATTTTGTTATGATTGTGGCCCAAGGTACATAATCATGGCCTGTCTCCTGCTGGCTTGTCCTTCTCTATCCCTATTGTGGCCTAGTGTGCACGATTGTGGCCTATGTCTTTGGCCCAAAACTCCTCGAATCTTTACTGTTCTTCACCATTTACCCTGAAACATTAACACACACATCAATGTACCTAAAAATATAATAATTGAGCTCAAAGACTCAAACTAATCCATAAAAACACTTAAACACACAAACTAACATAGTTGTACCCTAAATGCACAGTCAACACTCAAATTCACACTAAATACCTAACAAAGTAAACCATAAAACATCATGCAATTGAAAACTATTGGTCATCATGATCATCTGGAATTTTTGTATTTAACAAATCAAAAAGTACACAAATAGTTGTACAATCCAATTTATAAACATTGCCAAATAGCCTAATCCAGAAAACATCCATTTTAGGGGTTTAGCAGATTATAGTGAAAAACTCTATAGTTATCATAGGGAAAATAGGCATGTCACAACGAATGAACCTATTCTAACCTATGTTTGCAGCTAGTCACTCAATTTTCCAGCTCACACTTATGGTTTTTAGCAATTCAAAATCAAAAAACCAAGGAGTGACTAATTTTCTAGCCCTGAGGTCTCGAAAAAGTATACCTTCATCCTCCAAATGAATCGAGAATGGAGCACAATAAGTTATTGCTAAATCAGGCTTACCTTCACTAGAGACTTGAAGGCATAGTTCATCAACCGGTTTCTGAGCTTCCATCTTCTTTGGTGCCATCGGAAGAAGAAAACGTACAAAAATAAGAAAGAGATGAGTGAATTAATTTTTTAGGGAGCGAGAGCAAAATCTTATGTAAATCTTTGTAGTTTTGAATGATTAATGCATAAAAAGAGTAAAGCATTGTAGGATTAATGAAAAGAGATGAAGAAAATATAAAGAATCTAGAAAAAGGTGAAGAATTTAGAGAGTGGGAGTAGAGTTTTCATAGGTTAGAGAGAGAAGGTGTGAAATTTTTAAGAGTGAATGAAAGAAAAGAGAGGGAGGGAAATTTAAGTTTCTCCTGCGATGGAATTCCAAGGATTGTGGGATTTCTCTCCAAAAAGTTTCTAGAGAGATTTCCCATGAATGTGGGAGTCACCTCAATTCCCACGATTGTGGGTTTTCTCTCTAGAAACTTTCTGGAGAGATTTCACACAATCATTATTGGACTTGGATCTCAGTATTGAAAAGCTCGCATTTTTACTGACTTCATTGAGTTCAACTTGTCAAGATCATACACAAGCACGATCGTGTATAAGGGAGTTTTTCACGATCGCGCTTAGGTAAAAATGACTCTATCATGATTGTTCATGAAGGAGTCTGTCACGATCTTGCATTCCCACAACAGATGAAGCATGGTCATGCATGAAGGGCTCTGTCACTATCATGCACAACGATGATTGTGCATTCCTAGGGAATAAAGGTGCTGGTCACAATCGTGCTAGTGCATGATCGTGCACCCTTGATGGGAGAGAGTTTGGTCACGATCGTGCACCTCTAATGCTATCACCCGAACTTGTAACATTCATAACTCTCAATTCTAATGTCCAAAAATTACAAACTTTATACCGTTGGAAAGCTAAGAAGATATCATGAAGACCACTTTGTCTTATTCGGCCTATATCAATATAGTTTAATCATAGAAAACAGTTCACAATTTCTATCCCCCTCTTTTTCTTTTGCCTATTTTGAGCTTTACATAGTCCCAAAAGAAAAGAGAAACCCAGATCTAATAATCACTAAACATATATACAAAACCCCCAATATAGAAATTTATTTTACAAGTAACCAAGGCCATGTAACAACATACTATTCCATTTCCCACAATAATTTACAACTTAAGAAAGAAAATAGTTTTGAGCATATAAAAAGGAAACTTCTTCAACTCTTGCATTCATTGCTTAATCAAAATAGAGCTTGTACATAGCTTTAATTACATATCAAAGGCCACAGAGCATAATATAAAACATATATGAATTGCCATACTTGATATGTTTATAAAGCTACCAAAAAAATAGTCAAACAACCTTAGTGATAAAAGTAGATATTTTGGAATTTGTAAAAGCTTGCAAGGCTCAATTTTCTTCTCATTCTGCACTTGAGAAGTGGAAAATAATGGGGTGAGCTGTAAAGCTCAGTGGCTAATACATTTATAGCCATTGGTAATGAGCCACACATAATGAAGCATATATATGTATATATTTATATATCGCATTTTAGTCTAACAATTATATTATCCATAGTTCTAACTCAAAGAATCTTATAGTAAAAAAAATTGTTATCAAATAAATCATATCATGTACATTTAATCATCAAAACATAGCACTCAATTATGTGTCAGACTCAACAAATCAAGATGAAATGCACAAACATAATGGCCTGAGAGAGTCCCATAGGTTGAAATAGAGAAACAGAATTTTACACCTAAAACTAAATGAGTATGTTTCTTAGGATCATATGTGCCACAACGTGTACGTGACTAAAGAAATGGTATCTCTCTTACCTAAACATAATCAAATTTCAATGCTTAACTCATTTCATAATATGTTCATACTTTCATGTGTCTTGTGCTTTTTCCTCTTTTCATTAATACAAAATGTCGTAAAATATTTCAATGTCTAGCATGATAATAAATTGTAATGCATTTTTCAACAATCACAACAATTAAGAGTCAAGCAATTTCGCATATAAGCAAGTAAAAAATCAGCCCACCATACAATAACAATAAACTCATTACCCATCTAATTGATCATAAGTCAAAACCTAAGTTTGCCTTTCCCCTTGCTTTTGGCTCAGATTTTCTAGGTTTCCTTCAAACAAATAAATTTTCATTCAACAAATATACAAACAGAAAATCTATAAGGTTTTAATAATTATAAATTGAGTTTAGACTTAAGCCACCCATGGTTTATCTAAGCTAGAATAACTAAGGTCTCACGGAAAATCTATGAAAATAAAAAATTGGTTTCTTGATCCTCTCCTTTCTCCCTTTATTTCCAGCCTATGAAAGTCATTTTCTCTATTTCCTTTTTCTACCAAATCAAGAAGAAAAGATGAAGGTCACCTAAGGCTTAGCTGAATCCTCTTCCTGTTTCTTCTTTCTTCGTTTTCTTTCTACATTTTTCTTCTACTAGTTCCTTCTATGTTTTTCTTCCTAGCTTCACTGACATGTTTCACACACTCTTCACTTCCTCATTCTCATTTCTTTTCTTGTTTATTTACGACAACTTTTTCCCTTCCAAGTTTACCCTTCCTTATTTAATTTAATGTCTACTTGCTCCTTCATTCTCTTACGACTAATACACACTATCTTAATTCTAACATTTCTATTTAATACATGCAAAACACATGTAAATAAAACATATTCATGACTAAACTCCAACAATTTCTAATTTCATAATTTTAATTTCCATTCATGCTTACTAATTTAATAGAATAAATTCTAAGAAAAATTGGGTGTCCAACGTTTCTCCTCTCCTTAAAGAACTTTGTCTTTGAAATTCTTACCTAAGTCTACAATTAGGTGTGGATACAGCTTATCTATGGCTTCCAAAGACTCCCATGTGGCTTCTTATATAGCTTCCTATGCTATGCATCCTAGTACTACCAAGATGTATAACACACTCAAGGAGCATTTCTGGTGGTCTGGAATGAAGAAGCAAGTGGCAGAGTATGTATCTAGATGTATGACATGCCAGCAAGTCAAGGTTGAGCACCAAGCTCTAATAGGTAAGCTCCATTCGTTGCCCATTTTGGACTGGAAATGGGAACAGATTACTATGGACTTCATATGGGTCATAGTGGATCAGTTGGCTAAGTCGACCCACTTCCTACCAGTGAGAGAAGATAATTCACTTGATCAGTTGGCTCAGCGATATGTTAATGAGGTGGTGAGACTGCATGGGGTTCCAGTGTCCATTGTATCAAACAGGGATCCTAGATTTACTTCGATGTTTTGGAGGAGCTTGCAGCCTGCTATGGGAACTAAGTTGAACTTCAGTACAACATTTCATCCTCAGGCAAATGGACAGAGTGAAAGGACAATCAAGATAGTGGAGGATATGCTCAGGGCGTGTGTATTGGAGTTTAGAGGAGCTTGGGATCAATACATGGCATTAATAAAGTTTTCCTACAACAATCATTACCATAGTAGTATCCGAATGGCACCATATGAGGCACTGTATGGTAGAAAGTGTCGGTTTCCATTATAAAAATCATCTCCACATTATCTTATAACATATTTATCATCAAAATACAAAATCAAAAATATCGATATACTCATCCTATATCCATGGTATACACGAAAAATGTCCATTTTCACATGATCATTTAATGACAACTAATTCACCAAATTTATCTCATATAACAACAACTCATAAGGATTTACATGTACTTACTTGTTAAAACTCCAAAATCTTCAAAAACTCCAAGAAGCACTAGCTCTCATGCAACCACATACATCATCCTGAAGGTGGTTTAGGTTATATTTTTCTTTAGGAAAAAGAAATAGACAACAAAATGGGAGTAGTAAAAAAAAAAGATGGAAGCAAGGTGTAACTTTGGTGAGAAAACCGTGAAGAAGATGAAGCTTAGAGACGGAAGCCATGAAGAAAGAGATAAGACAAGACAAAAGAATGATTTGGTCTTTCAAAGATAGAAGAAGCGTGACTTGGTCATATAAAAAGTAATTGTATAATGAAACTTGAATTAGATAAGTGACACTTGTCACTTATCTAACTTCTAAGGCTTTAACTAAGTTCTTATTGAACTAGTCCCATAACTCCCATCTTTTTACTACTATTATCTCTAAAATTTTCAATAACATCTTCCTACAAATTCTAAAGTCATCTATAAAATTCTTCGATATCATTTAACTCATTTCTATTTCCATTCATCAATTTGCTTGCCAAGTGGCATTTTTTCCTAATTCAATAATATCCAATAATTTTGGAAAAATTTTCCTAAATTTCCCCAAAAATTCTAAATCAACAAATACACTCTCCAAATAAATTTTCAATACAAATAAACCACAATTCTCAATAAAATCATATTCCACATATATAAATCGATTATACCTGGAATGTCAATGAATGCAAGTACAATCATTTTCATGTGCAAAAATACCTATATTCATGTGCATGTATATTTATGCACGAACATGAAATGCATTTTCTAATCTGTCAATAATCTCTCATATTTACTATTATAGCCTTAACATGGGTAATGGAATGTTACATTTTTCTAGTCCAAATGGAGAGTTAAATACCTCAATTTTCTAATAGTTTCAACTAATTCCAATGCCCTCATTATGGTCTATCAATACCAAAATTCAAGTCACATGCCTTTCACTTTCACATCATAGCTCAATTTAACTTATACTATACATGTACTTTCATAATTATGTACATTTCTTCTAGGGTATATCTTGGGTCCTTACATAGCATATCACCTTTCCTTATATATCACTACATTTTGATATGACTCATTTCTCGTCTCTTCCAACTCTTGAAGCTGTAACTTCCTATTCAGTCCCACATCATCCAAATTCAAGATGCATCTTCTAAGAACCCAATATACCTCATGTTGTAATTCTAACGAAAGATGGTGTAACATCCTATTCTCATATTAAGGGCTAGAACCCTAAATACGGTACATGTGAGATCAATGAGAGATTAAGAAAAATGCATCTCATGCTCATGCATATTGTTAGCATTCAAACATGTGAATTTGAAATTTTTTCACACATCAAATGACTATACATGCATTCATTCAAGAATTCTGGGTATAATTGATTTGCAAATGTGATTATATTGAGAATTTTGGTTTTTATATGTGAAAAACTGATTTGGGGTATGTTTTTAGTGATTTAGAACTTTTGAAGAATTTTAGGTAAATTTCTGAAAATTTGGGGTAATTTTTGGACTAGGAAAAATTCCAAGTGTCAGAACAATTGATTAATGATAGTAGAAATAAATGTGAAATGGCAGTGGAAATTTTCATGACCGCAATTGATAATTAATGACAGTAGTCATTGAAATTTGGGGTAAAATTGGAGAAGAAATAAGAATTAAATAGAGTAGTTATTAAAGGAGTGACAAATGGAACCATGAAAAAGAATGACATGTGACAAGTGACATGTGTCACTTGCCACACCACTTATATCCCACAACTCTTTCCAAATGAAAGACCAGCTCATTTGGTATTTCATTTGTTATTTTGCTCCTCCGTTTGTAAATGCTTCTCTTCTCATCTTCTTCATTGTTTCCTTTTCATCTTCTCCAAGAATTTGTTTCGCAACATTCATCAACATTGATTTTTGCCAAAATCCTTCTCTTGTTCCTTCAAGAAATGTTATCTTCATCATATCACAAGAAAAACCTAACCTTTTACTCCTAGATGGTGATGTACGTGAGTGATATGAGAAGCTAGGGTTCATG